>JALBZB010001061.1:0-13659 GCA_038050625.1 Pythium sp. MPC-2022a
ATTTCTAAAATTGGGAGTTATGAAGTTAGCGATGCCAAACGCAAGGGCGGTAGCTTCAACTAGAGATCATTCGAGCATCTTCATGACTTCGTCAGCGATGGCGAGCGACGATGTGAGACCAGGCGACTCAAAGCCGCACAGATGCACGAGGTTTGGGACCCCGTGCTTCGACTTGTCCTGTATACAAGCAATAGGAGTACATCACTAATATTGAAACTGGATGCAATGGACAGTTGCAAACGATTCACACACTTGCGATACAGTAATACGTACCACAAAGTAGAAATCATCATACATCGAGCCCCGAAGGTTGATCTTTGGTCGAATGCCGCAGTAGTCGGGGATGAGCTCGTCTTCTGAGATCTGGGGCCAGTACGAACGGATCCGCTCGGCAAACACCCTGGCTTTCGAAGCGTCAGGCTTTGGAAACCACAGTGAGAGACAACATTTGCGAGGCTCAGTTTGCTATAATATAAATAGGAAGAGATTACAAACAACAACGCACCACGTAGTCGATTTCTTTGACCCACTCGACGTCCGGACCGAAGCGGACGTTACCTTCCATGTCGACCGTCGAGTGCACGCCGAGCCCACCAACCTCTGGGATCGGGTACACGAGCCCACTGTACGCATCACAACACAACAGAATGGCAATGTATTAGCCCAAGCTGCAACATCCCAAGCCTTGAGCTATAACTTGTCTAATCCTCACCTGAACGGTCTCAAGCTCTCGCGCAACTTGAAATACGTCCCTTTCGCAAACAACTGCGGGACACTCGGCATCATGTCGGCACTCAGCTGTTGTGGGCTAACCCTCTCAGTGCTTACGATCTTGTCGAGAAGCAGCGGCGCGAAGATGCCCGTCGCATTCACAAAGTAGTCGCACTCAACCTCGTGCTGCTCGCCGTCCTGGGTGGCGTTGATCACAAACGCCTTGCTTTTCTCATTGAAGATACCTCCATCGACTGCCGTTGAGAGCACCACCACAGCCCCGTGTGCTTCCGCATCGCCCTGGACCGCGAGCATGAGCGAGTGCGAGTCGACGATCCCAGTTGAAGGGGAATATAGTGCCTAGGTATTCATTTACGTATACATCACAGGTTAGTCGTCACTGACTCACTAGAGCTCAGCATGAACCCAAGCCATGCGGCTACCTCGTGGCACTGAACGTGGGGCTCGATCTCCTTGGCCTGGCTCTGCGAGAGCCATGTGAGGTCCGTCACGCCATTGCCCGTAGCTCTCTGCGCAATGATTCGGAGCTGTTGAGTCTGATTACCAGAGGCTGCGACAATGAGCTTGCCGCACTTGCGGAACGGCACGTTGTACTCGTCGCAGAATGCATAGAGCATCTCTCGTCCCTGGACACACAGTCGCGCCTTCCAGCTGTCCTTGGTATAGTAGATTCCCGCTGAGTGGCATAGTATCAAAATAGAGTGAGTTGAACCGAATGATTGAGTATCAAAGCAAGGTATGAAAGAATGGAGAGCTCAACGTACCGTGCACCACTTCACTGTTGCGCGCGCTCGTCTCCATACCCACGCGCGCGTTCTTCTCCAGCAGCAGCACCTGCAGCCCCGCGCGTGCTGCTGCACGAGCGACGCTGAGCCCCACGATACCGCCGCCAGCCACCACGAGCGTCTTTGCCGACGTCATCAGTGATTGCGATGTTGTTGGTCTGATTTGATGTGCGAGGTGGTTGCTTTTGGTATCAGCCCAAGTATATCTTTTATTAATGGGTATGAATTAAATAGAGGTTTTGGCTTGAAGTTATAAACAATCTATAA
Source organism: Pythium sp. MPC-2022a (assembly GCA_038050625.1). Lineage (NCBI taxonomy): Eukaryota > Oomycota > Peronosporomycetes > Pythiales > Pythiaceae > Pythium > Pythium sp. MPC-2022a. Next base: position 1,785 of record JALBZB010001061.1, read on the forward strand.
TTATTAAAATACAGTACATAATACAGTCAAAATTATTATAGAGGTATATTACGTAATTGTACGGTACTATTGTCGAAAGAAAGCTCTTTCGACTTCTGTTGATTGGCAACACCAATGTCATTTTCAGATAAGCGGCAAAGAAGCAAAGGCGTAATGGCAATGATGAGGATGATGCGGCTCCGCAGCGCACGGCTCAATACGCTATTGCGATTCACCAGCCGCCACACCCACAGCAGCGGCGCAGCACTTGTGTCCTTCACTGCCCAGTTGCCAGAGCAGCAGCAGCCGTCGCAGGTCTACAGCGCGCTCGTGGCACAGGGCCAGTTGACGCACGACCGCGCGCAGGCGCTCGTGCTGAGCAAGCACCTGGACAAGCTGTACCGCCAGCTTGATGGGTACTCTTTGCCAGTGCTGGATTTTGAAGCTGACCATGCCAAAGGCCCTGCAGAGACTGGTGATGCTGACAAAGAGCAAGCGAGTACCAGTCAGGCAAAGGAGCAACCAGAACCGCCCAAGCGCGTGCTGGTGCCAAGGGGACTATACCTGCACGGCAGCGTGGGCACGGGCAAGTCGATGCTCATGGACCTCTTCTTCGCGAACGTGACAACCCACCAGAAGCGCCGCGTGCACTTTAACAAGTTCATGCTCGAGGTACACGAGCGTATCCAGCAGTACAAGAAGCAGCAGCTCGCGGCGTTTGGCCGGCAGCGCAACATCGATCTGGACCCGAGCAAGGACGTGATCACGCTCGTGGCCGAGCAAATCGCAAGCGAGTCGCACGTGCTTTGCTTCGACGAGTTCCAGGTGACTGACATCGCGGACGCGCTCATCATGCGCAAGCTCTTCGGCGTGTTCTTCAGCCGCGGCGTCGTCATGGTCGCCACCTCCAACACGCCACCCCAGGTACGTACTTTGTGCTGCCCTCAAGCTTATTGTATGGCATGCTAGAGAGCGTCTAAAGCTAAGCGGAGTCTTGTGTGGCCTGTATTAGATTTTGTATCGGGATGGCACGAACCGCGAGTACTTTCTGCCATTCCTGGACCAGCTGGCGCGCCACGCCAAGGTGGTGGCGATCAAGTCTGAGACCGACTACCGCATGCTGAGCGAGTCGCTGGGCGAGAGCATGTTCCTGTTTCCGCTTACAGAGGAAACGAATTCCAAGCTGAACGCGATCTACAACGACCTATTTGATGAAGATAAAGATGAAAAGCTGAACGTGCCGGTGATGATGGGGCGAACGCTCCAAGTGCACGGGTCCCGCAATGGCGTCTGCCGCGCGACGTTCGACCTGCTCTGCAACACAGAGAAAGGCGCGGCCGACTACAAAGCGCTCTGCGAGTGTTTTATATCCTTTCTCTATACGTCATTATTGCATTTCTGTCTGTGTGTTCACTATCATGTCTGAACTGAACATTGTTTGGATTCCCTTAACCACGCTGCACCATACCCTAGTGCTGGAGCAGGTGCCGACGCTCAGCATGCAACAGCACGACCAGGCGCGGCGCTTCATCCTATTGATCGACGAGCTCTATGAGCACCGCACGCGGCTCATTTGTTCGTCGGCAGTGCCGGCTTCCCAGATCTTCAACTTTGACGACGCGAGCATTGAAGAACACGCCGACGAACCGGAGCAAGCAGCCAGGTTCAAGGAGCAGCAGTTGGCCGAGAGTGCAGCCCAGGGCATTCCACCCGCAAGCTCCTGGGATGCCCCCGTTGGCGCCTACAACCCGGCGAAGATGGCGGGACTCCAGGTGCAGAACCTGTGCTCGCTGCAGGACCTCAAAGTGGCGTTCAAGCGTGCCGTGTCGCGTCTCCACGAGATGCAGAGTGACAAGTACTTGGCGCAGAACCAGGAGCTGCACGCCAAGCGCCAGGAGCGCCTCAACCAGGTGCTGTAAAGCTTTGTCAAAGAGCACACAGGCTAGCGCAATAGAGAACGATCGAGAAGTCTGTGATAATACCTGAAATGTTGATGCTAGTGCTTATTGATAAGTCTATCGAATGGTTCCATGTGAGTAGCTTAGATATACTGCCGGCCAGCCTTCCCTCCTTACCCTGCTGACTCGCCTTTGTTTGCTCCTGTTAACTGTCGTTGATGTAAATAATGTTAGGCTCTGGTTGCCTCTTTTTCAACCGAGTGCGTTCTGGTGGAGATTGACAAAATCTGTCTGGAACTGGAATGGGTTCCTACCGCCATTGCCGCCACCAAATGAAGAAGTTGCAGTCGGAGATGCCAGAGCAGCAGGCGGAGTCAGATCATCGAACGCACCCCACGTGGAAGCCGAGGCTGGCGACGTTGGGGCCGACGGCATCGTGTTGAAGTTGGTTGCCGAGAGCCGCGGTGCCGACGGCTTGGACGGAAACACCGACATATCCTCCCACGAGTTGCTATTGGTGTTGCTCATACTTGGCACTGGGGTTGTTGAGAAGGAAGGTGACATTGGTGGTGGAGGTGGTGGCTGGTACTGATACTCCACTGGGTTGTTTTGTGAGGCTGACACTGTTGATAACGTTGCCATGGGTAAAGTCGATGGCGATTGTGCGAAGTCGTTGAAGAAGAATCCGTCAGGACTCGATGGTGATGCGAGCGGCGGTGGTGGTGGCGGTGGGACGAAGCCGTTGCCAAAGCTCGCCCGTGAGTGGATCGCCTCAAATGATTCCGTCTTTGAAGGTTGTTCAGGCGGGATCGTGGGTGGGGCTTCGCCGACAAAGCTCTCGAACGAAAAGCTCTGGACTGGGGACTCGGGCTCTTTCGCTGGAGTTGCGGTCTACAGCCAACAGATCATAACTTGTGAGTTAAGCGCTACGACCGCAGTTAACCCTGTCTAGGTACTGTGTTCACTGCTTACCACTTGGTATCTGCCTGTAGTGCCAGCAGCAGAGGCGCCATCGCCGCCAACGAGACAACCCACGAACGATTCGAGTTGACCCATGATCCCCTCGTACTTGGACTCATTTTTGATCAGCGGCTGAAGCTTCTGGGACTCTTCATACACCTGCTTGGCGTATTTGACGCGGAAGTCCAGCATCTAATAGGCGAACAAGATAGTGAACCAAAGTCAGTCAATCCCTCATGGATATACCAGTCAGCTAGGTACAATTGAAGCCTTTCATACCCGGTGCAAAATGGGTGTGAGCGTGTCCTCGCGGGAGTTGACAAAGTCCCGCAAGTTGGCGATTGTCTGGTCCGAGATCTTCGAGTACGAGTTTGTGATCGTCGCATACTTTTGCTCATTCTAGACGAGTAACAACCCAACAAAAGTCGTCAGGTTCGAGCCATACCAGCAATATACAATCATATTGGGCCAACATGGCACCACGTACTCGAACGAGTTTCTCCACGTCCTTGGGCTTCTCCGCCTTGCCGGCGACCGCTCGCTTATCGCGCGCATCCCGCAGCGCCATTATCTTCCGCGTGTAGTGGTCGTAGAGCAGTTTCTCCTCGTTGAACGCGACGATCTGCTGCCGGAGCGTGTGAGCTCTCGCGAGCCACCCGACCGTTGGGTTGAGCACACGCTTCTCGAACCGCGCAACATTTTCATTGAGCAAGTGGCCGTCGAGCTGCACGAACGAGCTCTTGATCTCGCTCGCGAACTGCTTGGTCTCCGCCGAGTTCTCCGGGTTGGCGCCAACGTTGTCGATCACGCGCACGAGCACCTGCGCCGACATGTGGAAGCTCTTCAGGCAGACGACGAATCCGCGCAACGCATTCTCGAGTTCCACGACCCCGGCGTGCGTACTCTCGAAGCCCGTGATCGCAAAGTCAAATTGTACATTCCTGCTCGGCTTGGCGGCTCCGAGCGTGTTCAAGAGCTGTAGATGGGCCATATACGATGTTAAGGATCATGGATTGAATTGGATAGACAGCGCCAAGTCCAATGGAGTAGAGTTCTTGCTAACCTTGTTCTGAGCCTTGACTCTGAAGGACGACATGGCGAGCTAAACAATCGAGGGTTGCTCGGGGGAATTCGAAGCACTCTTTTGCTGTTGAAGTGTCTTTTTCGCTGCTTTTCTGATACTGAACGCTCACAAGAGAGGTCGTGAGGCGGCGAGTATTGTGTGTGGAAGCCAGGCATCGTGCTCTTAAGATCGCGAGGTTCTCGAAGACTATCAGGTCCTGAGTTCAGCAGATCTGAGTACGTTCTCAATACGAACCCAAAGCAGTATTAATAGGGTGATTGAGCTTCACGGTGAAGCCAAACTGTGTGACTGCCGATCGGAATGAGGTCTCGATGACGATGACCAGGTGGCGAGGCCGGATTTCATTTCATAGCACCACAGATAGGTAGGTAGTCAGTACCTGATCAGTTCAGTCAGCAGCATCATAAGCACATATAAATAGGAGGCTTGGTTGCGTGGAGCTTTGCGTCAATAGAGCATGCACAATGCAATATATTCACCAGTATCACCGCCTTCACCTTCTCTAAGCACCGGCGTACGGGGTTTGGTAGTGCAAAAATTCCTCGGTGTACTGGTTCTCTAGGTCGCAGCTGTTCACGCACGTGTACACGGCGAGCGTGCCCCAGTCGCAGCCTTTCTCCTGGATGTCGCTCAGCGAGCTCTTCTGGTCCACGTGCAGGTAGAAGAGCAGCTGCGGGAGCACCTGGAACTCGAACTTGCGCTCACCGCCGCACTTGGCGCAGTGTGGTGCGCTGTCGGCCGCGAGCATGGCCTCCGAATGCACCCAGAGCACGTTGTGCTCGTTCCAGCGCGAGTAGCGCAGCACCTGGTCCTTGGCCAGCTCCACGCGCGTGAGGAAGCGGATGTAGTGCTTGTCTTGCTTCTGGCTCGCGCCGGTCGCTTCGTTTAGCTCGCGCTGCGTCACGTCGATCTCCGAGTCATCCGTGAACACGTCGCTTTCTTCGCCGTCCTTTGGCGCCTTTGCCTTATCTGTGCGGTCATCATAAGATAGTTAGAGAGTTAACCCTGTGATACTACCGGCAGATAATGTACAGCGCACTCACTCTTCTCGAAGTTCTCAATCAGTTTTCGCTCGTGCCTGTATCATCATAAAGAAACCACGCACAGTTAGTGCAAACTTCATAGTTATCCATCCACATGCACACAATAATAAGCAACGTACTCGTTGACGGCTTCGCGGCTGTCCGGTTCGTGGTCGATCTCCAATTCGTACTCGGGGAAGACCCACTTGGAGCCCTTTGTGCGCACGTCCTCGATGAATGACGGCGTCTCCGCAAGTCGGTTCTCCTCGACACAGCGCACGCAGTCCTGTTTGTGGCCGCCGGCGCTCCAGTGGTCCTTCTGGTGCGCCTTGGAGCAGTAGCGCGCGACGTGGCACGCGCTGCACGTGAACACGGCGCGCTGGTGGCAGAGCGCGCAGAACGCCTGCTGCGCAATGGGCAGCGGCATCTCGGGGGTGAACTGCATCACGCCGCTCTCGCTCGGGTACAGCGCGTTTCGCTGCGGCAGCTGCGCGCGGAACACCTTGCCGTTGCCCTGCTTGGAGCAGCCAGGCTGGCGGCAGCAGAACACGTACAGGCTGCGGTGGAACGCGTCTGGGATGTCGTCCAGCGGACAGTAGATCTGCAGCAGGAACGACAGCGCATTGCCGCACTCGGTGCACGCGAGCTGCTGCGTGGTTGGCACGGTGTGCGGGTTGAGCCACACGGGCTTGCCGCCGACCTTGCCGCCGTCCCACTGGCTCCAGTCTGGGCTCTCGTGCAGGATCTTGTCGTCGTCGCCCGCGCGCTGCACAGCCGCCACAAAGCCCAGCTCCACGTCCTGTGTATGGTCGTCCTCTTCTTCCTCGTAATCAAAGTCGTCTTCCGAGTCGCTCATGCTCATGGCTGCTGCTGCGATGGAGTGATGGAGAAAGCGCGTAGCTCTTGGGGCTTGGGATTGATTGATCTGATTGACAAATGGACTGGCGAACGACGTTTTGCGAAGCCAATCAATTGGCGAACGTATATGCTAACGAGTACCGTAGTAGATGTTCGCTTATCGCTCAACTACGTTTAGATTTTATTTTCATAATATGGAATACCTTTGAAGAACACGTAAATACAAATTAGTATACAATTTATTATTCATATCTTTAAAATGTAATAAGATAGTGATTATAAAAGGCAAACTGAAGCTGAACCCACGTTTGCTTGCTTTAACAAACGACACCCGCCCTCATAATTCTCCATCACTTCCAGAAATACCAACACAACACAAAGAGCTACTGAAGAAGACAAGAAAGGATGATGAAGCTCTGGCGCAACCGGCGCGCATCCAGCGAGGACGACACGGAGATCGAGCTCACAGACGTGGACCTCGAATGCGGCTTCGGCGACAGCAGCAGCAGCCCCACGGCCTCGGCGTTCGGCCAATCGGCCGCCGAAGAGCGACGAAGACTCGTACGTTCATTGTGTTAAACCACGAAGAGCTCAATGCAATGCTGATTCATGGTATGGCGTTAATAATGTATGGCTGGTGATGCAATAGGAGCGCGAGCTGATCCTGACGCATGACACGCGCGAGCTGAAGCGCGGCGACGCGTGGTTCCTCATCGAGACGAGCTGGCTGGACGCCTGGATGGCGTTCATCCTGAGCGAGGACGACCCGGACTGCCCCGTGGTCAAGCCCGGCCCGCTCACCAACTACACGCTCTTTGACCCGAAGGAGTACTGTCTCAAGAAGGACCTCGTCGCGACCAAGCACTACCGGTAATGCGCCTCATGTGTTCCGCCCTGTTGTATCATTGCGTGTTCGTACTAACTATTTTGTGTCTGTGTATCCGCTTGTGTAGCGGCGTCAACCCCCAGGTGTATGCGCTGTATACCGAGCTCTATGGCACGGCTGGCGCCAAGCCAATCGCCCGATGGACGCTTGACATCTATGCGACGCCCGTGATGATCGACGACGTGCGCGAGATGCTGCACGCTCCCGAGCTCAAGGCGCGTGTCGAAGTCGCGGCGCTGAACGAGAAGTTTGATATTGTCGAGTATCCGGACAGGGCGGCGGACGAAAGCTTCCTGTACCGGTGTTGCTGCCGATGCGAGTTCCTGATCCCGTGTCTCGGCAGGTTACTTGGGGGTCCGACGTACAAAGCCGACCATGACGATCAGAAAAAGAAGAAGAAGAAGCGCAGGAAAAATCAGCGCCGCCGTCGCCGCTCGTACGATTACGACAATGACGACCAGGATGACGAGGACGACTCTAACAGCGAAGAAGAGCAGGAGACCAGAGGCCTACTGGGATGAGGTCAAAGGAAGCAGAGTAGAGCCAGGACGCTTCGGCTGAACATGATCCAGGCGCCATAGAAAAAGACAGAGAAGCAGAGAGAGAGAAAGGGGGAGGGAGACGCCTTCATTAATGCTCAGTGGGCGGTTTGTCAATATTTATAAGCACCTTCCCTAAGGTGGCTGCCAACGCTGAGTGAGGAAGAATGAAGACATCATCGTCAGATCTTGCCAGGTATTCAGGCAATACAAAAGGAACGCCTGCATGGGCTTCTTCATGGCATAGATGGACGGGATATCGGGTTGCTGCCTGTGTGCTGTATGTCTTTGGTTTCAGGATTGGGGCTCTAGTAGTACGAGGGCTTCGTGACCCAGTCGATCGGCGTCGTACGCACAGAACGGAACGGAATGACCCAGATGATCCCTATCCAAAGTGAAGCAAGACGCAGCATTCTATCAGAGTTTGCTTTCCAAGTTGGCAGGACACAGGGCAGCCTCAAGAGAAACAACTCAAGCGCACCTGCAAACGGTTTGGTCCACGAGTGCTTCATGCTCTGCGCTCCCTGGAAAAGAGCCGCGAGATTTGAGGAAATGCCCTTCGGTTCTCTGCCACGGCTGCTGCTGCTGCTCTCGCTTCTCGGGAGCAGATACTCGGCAAACTGCGCGTCGTTCTCCAGCACGCGTCCTTCGAACAGCAGACTCAAGCAGCCCTCGCTCTCCTCTTTGTATAACGAGAGCTCCGCGAATTTCTCCTGGATCATGTCCTGCGCAGAATTCAAATTGAGGAAACAGGATAAGTCAAATTTAATTTGGGAATGAATAGCCCCCGCGTGTTGCACGCCAGATACCCGAATCTCAGCGACAGGCAGCGACGGATGCAGTCGCAGAGAGAACGCCGGACTACCAGCAACAGCACCACCACGGCCACCAGAAGTACAGCATAAGGTGAGTTACTTGGCTGGAATGTATTTTGTGTGGCTATCTTTGCAAGTTTTCGGTACTTACATTTCACTCTCTTTGCCGTGTCGAAAAGAGCGCGCGTCGCGAACCCAGACGTGCACAAACGGGTCGAGCTTCTGCAGTTTGCCGGCGGTTTTCTCCAGTTTCTTGCACTCGGCGATCGTCAGCACGCGCTCGTAGGGGATCGCGCCAAACTCGTGTAGCTGCTTCTGGGAATCGCAGTCATTATCACCACCTGACGCTGTTGCAATCGCTGCTGCAGCGTTGAAGACCAAATCCGCCATGATGATCCGTCTTTCGCTTCACTTGGGTGGGTGCCGCGTTGAGATTTTTCAGAATGAATTGGTTCAGAGTTGAAACGCCACAACTGATCCATATTGGTCGGCATAATAACCAGACCCTATCTATCGCCAGTCTTGTGGGATGAGCTCTTCTTTATCGACCAGAGCTCGCTTCAAGCTGCACAGCGTCAATGAGAGCAGCAGTAGATCCAGCAGACCTACTGGGTCTCCATGCCCACCCCACCTGGAGAAGCTGGACCCGGGACTTCTAACGCCATCGTCTTCGGCATCCCCGAGTGCCCGCAGAAGCAAAAATTCGATCCGACTCAAGGACCTCCGTGAGCAAACGCTTGTGCGCAACTGTGAAGCAACTCTCCACGCGGAGCGCAACCAGCAGGAGCAACAGCGGAGCTTTCTCTACCACACGCGATGGCTGCAGCTGCGCAATTTTTACGCGGTCATGTGCGAAACCATGGCAACACGGCAGCGGAGGCCCTCGCCCATGTCGCCCCTGCTTCCCAGTGGATCCCCAGCTCCTTCTATACTGAGCTCACTGTCGTCTTCATCATCAATTCCATTGAAAGCACCAGCAGCTACACCAACGACAACCACTGCATTAAAACCCTTAGAACCAACGAGTTGGCTCCGAGATGTCGCCAGCGAGTTTCGTCGCGCGTTCCCGTTCCCTGAGATCACCATCGCGCAGCTAGAGATCGCGATGAACAAGGCACTGCATATCAATCTGCTCACACCCGTGTTTGCAGAGGTCGCAGCACGCTTGAAGGCTGTGTTCCAGGCGTTCCAACGACAGGAGACACTCAAAGTGGACTTCCGCGAGCTGTTCTGCGGGCTCTTCGTGCTTGACCGATGGCGAGTCGGTGAGAGGAAATTGCTGACGCTTTGGTTTGAGGAGTTTGCCACAGTGTCCATAGACTCAAAGGTGCTTGTGGTACCAAAGCACGAGCTCAAGTGCATGCTCTTCACGGCGTGTGAGGGCAATGTGGACGAGCAGAGCCTCATGCCGTTCATCAAGGAGTTGTGTGGGATGGGAGGCACTACTAACTCTTTTATCACAGAAGCCGCGTTTACAGAGTATGTCGGTGAGAACAAGAGGCTCATAGTTCTGTCTGTCTGGGCATTAAGAGTCATACTTTGGCTACCATTGTGGCCTAATTCTCTCCTTTGTGTTCTGTAGACTCGACCCCAAAGCTACTGGAAATTCTCAAGAAGCAGTGCTGGAAGCGGCTGACCGCCGACATGCGCCTAGGTTTCTATCGCGATCTGTACGTTCAGGCAAACGACAAGCTCGAAGAGAAGCAGCTGCGCTTTAAGATGGAGACCGCGATGAAGCTCTGGTGCTCGCACGAGCCCCGGCGACGCCTAGAGCGCTGGAAACTCTTTGTCGCGGACCGCAAATTGTTCCGGAAGAGCGATGCGCATTTCCGAGTTGTGTCGTCTCGTAAACTGATGGCAGCGCTCGTGCGAAAGCGCAAACGGCGGGAGCAGATGCGAGAGCTTGTGGAAATCGCAAGAGTGCAGTACCACGAGACCCTGATCTTCTGGACGTTTCAGGCGTGGAGACTCTTCTGGGGCTCCATGCAACTTCTGTACGTCTTAGTAATTAGCACCTGAGGTGGTCCGAAAGTAGTAAGGCTGACTTTAATGTGGCATTTGATACTTTTGTGATAGGAACAAAGCTGCGGAAAACCGAAGTATCCGGCATCACTGCCGCGTGTGGAAGCAAAAGATGTGGAGGTCGCTTATCAAGTACTACCTGGTACGAAGAGAGCTGCTAAGACCACCTCGTGGCGCAATTTTCGTGGCTTTGAACTGATGGTCATCGTGGTATATTGTGGTGGAACGCAGGACGAGAAAGTACTCAAGGCGGCGCGGCAGGAGAAACTAGACGCCTTCATCGCGTCTCGCCATCGAAAGAGTATGCTTCTATTATCTACGGACAGTGCCTTTCGAAGATGTAGTGTTGCACTAACCACTCACTGTCCCATTTACGCTTATTATTTATCAAGTCGTTCGCAATTCGATGGACGAATGGCACTACTACTACCGTCGCCGCAAGGAAGTCGCTGACGCCGAGACCCGAGAACAGATACTGCATCAGGACCTCTACGAGCAGCGACAGATCCAGGCTGAGTTGGCGAAGATGGCGGTCGAGGACGTGATCAGCCGAGCCGTAGAACTCAAAGTCCGCGAAGCCCTCGAGCTTGTACGGCAGCGCGCGTTCCAGGAAGTGACGGACCGCGTCTACGCCAACCGGAAGATCAAACAGCAGGAGGACGAGCGCATCAGGTCCAAACAGGAGCGCGAGGCGCTCGTGCGTCAAGAGATGGAGTCGACCTGGCAAAGCATCGAGGGAAAGCTGCGGGCCGAAGTGCGGCAGTCAACCCTCGCGTGGCTTTCCACGCCGGAAGGCACAGCAGTGTTTCAAGTGGAAGGCGTGCGGATCTTTGAGCAGGACTCGAACGTTCTCCAGAAGGCACTGATCCAGGACTCGAACACATTCGCGCTTCCGGGGTGTCGCTGGCAGCTGCAGCTAGAGGACTACGGTGGACGGTTTGCGAAACCATTTTACCTGAACAAGGAGACGTTTGAGAAGATCATGTGCGACGATCTCGTGCTCGAGGACTGCGAGGAGATCGCGAAGGAAGTGCTCATCCAACGCCGCATCGACGCTGCGAAGCTCAAGATGGAGCAGAAGGCGGAGCAGGTGCTTAGGAGCAAACTGGAGCACGACGCCGCGCTCAAGATCCAGGGCTTGTTCCGCTTTCGCCACGCGCTGCTCGCGACGCGCAGTCTGATCCGCGCCATGTTTGTCAAGCGCATCGACCCGAACTTTGGCGACACCGTGTACTTTAATATCCGACGCGTCGAGACGCGACGCAAGCCTCCGCGGCTTATTGGCTCGGACGAAAAGCTCATCCCGATGGAGTCCTCGTCCTGGGTACGACGCGTCGACGATGACGGCAACACGTACTACATGCGCATCGACATCACCCCGGACTCGGATTTAGCTTCAGATCTACTGGACCAAGAGCTACAAAAACAGAAGCAACAAGCAGAGGTGACGTGGTCCTGGTACCCACCCAAGCACTTTGTCATGTGCTCGCGATGCAAAATCAACTTTGCTACGCGCCGTTTGAACGAGACTGGCGCACGCTTCTGTATCGGCTGCTATGCTGACGGGCTCTTGAGCAAGAAGTTCGCAGGTATCTCAACGTGGACGAAGCTGGCCATGCAGCCAGCCAAGTGCATCGTCTGTCGCAATGCGCTCGCTGACATTGTGTGCCACCAGTGCCAAGGAGATGCGACCTGTACTCGTTGCTTCCAAGCTGTGCATCGAAATCCAAAGCTTGCGGCTCACAATGAGCTGGATCATCTTAGTGGAGTTCAGCGGACGGGTTACCTAGTGTAGCTCTAGCTCAATACAAA
>JALBZB010001062.1:0-13640 GCA_038050625.1 Pythium sp. MPC-2022a
CGTGCCGTACGTTCCCGGCACGATCGTCGCGAACGCTGGCGACTACCTCTCGCTCATCACGAGCGGCAAGTGCGTGTCGCCCATCCACCGCGTGATCGCGGACAATCGCGAGCGCTACTCCATGGTGTTCTTCTACTACCCGGACTTTGACGCTGTGATCCCGTCGCTGCAGAGCGACCGCATCGGCGGCAACCGCGGCGACCAGGTCAGTAAGTTCAACAACCTGCTCGACGGCACGGTCAAGAAGGTCGACGGCTGCTTTGGCGACTACATCATGGCGAAGTGGGCGGGCGTGCAGCGCTAATTCAGACTGGTGCAGTATTCATGTGCGCAGTAGACTTTGAATGGAACATGACATGACGACAATGTACGCACGACTGAGTGGGGTCTTTCTCTATTAGTTGCTGCTCTTGCTGCTGGCGTTCTCTGCGTTGTCCTGCTTCTCGTGCGCCGCCATGTTGGCCGCCCAGCGTTCTCTCGACTCCTGCGGCATCACGGCCTTGATGCCCTCGACCAGCACCTTCTCCTTCCGCAGCTCCTTCTGCAGTTCCATGGAAACAAACAGGCAATCATTATGACTATACACGTACGTTGCGTACACAACGAAGCATGCCAGTTAGTGAGTACGCACCATGAAGCAGTTCCAGTACGCAGTGTACTCTTCGCGGCAGCCAGCCTTGCCGTCCGCCTTTTGCTGGAGGAATGTGTCCTTGTACCACTGGTCAAAGCACTGCTCGTATCTGTTCGTTCACCAAGAGGTTGGTCAATCAAAGAATCCAACAGCAATGAGCACATGCACAGAGAGTTATGCCAGTAAGCACCACGTAGAGCTCTTGCATATGAGCACGTACGCCGCCTTCTTCTGCCAGCAGCCGGGCTCCTCCTCCTGCTTCTCACTCGCGTCCGCCATCTCTCTCTTGATCACTTTTGGTCTCTTTGGTCTCTTTGATCTCGTTGGCTTCTTGCTTTGGCTCTTGAACGAATGCTGGCTGATGATGACGTTGCCACTGTAGAGGGAGGGTTCTCTATTAAGGGTGCAAACAGTAAAGAGGGTACTGTACTCCCTCCCATTTTTCACGCTCGCATTTGTCCCCAACAAAAAAAGCAAACGAAAAAAAGATTGGAAGCAAAAGGCAAGCACGATGGAGGCGCTGATGCGGGTGATGGCCGCCAAGAAGCGCGAGGTGTCGGCGGTGCAGGCCGAGAAGAAGCAGAAGCAGGAGAAGTACCTGCGCCGCGCCGAGGTGGAGACGATCCTGTTCGAAGCAGAGAAGAGCAAGAGTGACGCGCTCAAGCAGCAGCAGAAACAGACGAACGCTAAAGAGCTCCAGAGCGACGACGCGCAGCAGGCGACCAAGAAGCGCAAACTGGACGGTGAGACGCAGCAGCAGAGCAGTGGAAACAATAATAACACAATCAGCAAAGACGGAGAGCAAAGCGAGAGCGCGGCATTCACGCTGCCGTGGGCGGATATGAAGAAGCGGCTGCGCGAACTGGGTCAGCCGATCACGCTTTTTGGGGAAACCGAGCGCGCGCGCATCGACCGACTGCGAAAAGCCGAGCACGACGCGGCATTCCGACAGGAAGACGAACTAGAGGAGGGCCATCGCATTCGCAACCGTTTCGTCGGGCACGGCGAGCAGGAGCAGCAGGACGCTGAGAACGCGGACGACGCAGCAGACGACGCTGAGGACTTCGACGACAGCAGCCGAGGCGGCAACGCCGCGGACCAGGCCAAGACAAAGAAGAAGAACGCGAAAGCAGGAGAGGATGAGAACGAGGAAGAGGACGAGAGCGATCTGGACAAGCTCGTGTACCGCTTCTTCAAAGGCATGCTGCAGTCGTGGGAGAGAGACCTGGCAGACCGCCCAGACCACGTGAAGCGCACGGCGCAGGGCAAGATCGCGACCAAGACCATGAAGCAGTGCAAAGACTACATCCGGCCGCTGTTCAAGCTCTGCAAGCAGCGCCAGGTGCCCGATGACATCCTGCCAAACCTCGTGGAGATCGTCAAGTTCTGCCGTCAGGGCGAGTTCGTGATGGCGAACGACGCGTACATCAAGCTGGCGATCGGCAACGCGGCGTGGCCGATCGGCGTGACGATGGTCGGCATCCACGAGCGCACGGGGCGCGAGAAGATCAATTCGAACAAGCAGGCGCACGTGATGAACAACGAGGCGCAACGCAAGTACCTCACGTCGGTCAAGCGCCTCATCTCGTATGCGCAGTCCATCTCAAACGTGCTGCCGTCGAAAAAGGTCGTGTCGTAGTAGCAGGTTCATTGTTGGACATGAGAAAGAGAGAGAAAGCAGCATTTTCAATCACACCATCGTATATAAAACCGCGTACTAATAAAGAAACAAGAGAAACACCATACACACGTAGAGTTCAATCGGTTGTTGTCTTTTGTATGCTTTTATCATTCACTAGCGCTACTCATTTCGGCTCCTGCTTGACGAACTGCCCACCGCCACCTCCGCCACCTGGCGGACCACCTCGCATCATCGGAAACCCGCCAGGGCCACCTCCGCCATGCGGTGGAGGACCTCCGAAGCCGCCCTGCGGCCCGTGGAACTGGTGCGCGAAGCCGCCGCCGTGGAAATGCGCGACGGGCGGACCGGGGCGGTGCTGCGACTTCTGCGCGAGGAACATGCGGTAATCGTGGTGGATGCTCGCGAGCAGCTCATTTGTGAGGTCGCACGCGATCCGGAAGCTCCGCTCGTTTTCCGCCGAGACCAGGATCATGAGCGGCTCGGCCATCTCTTCAGGGCCGCCTTCTTTTGAGCCAGAGCCACGGCCACGAACGCGGATCTTGGCATTGCCGCTCGCCTCCGAGCTGATGCGCTTCATGTTTGACCCCGAGTGGCCGATGATCCGGCGGGTCACACTGAACTCGTTGTCGTTCTCAATGCCCACGACCAGTTTCTCTAAAAACGCTGGTGCACTCGGATCCTTAGGCACCCCTGAAGACGAACCGCTGCCTGAATGTGGTCCGCCTGCACCTCCTGCAGAGTGAGGAGCGCGGAACGGCGGATTCGGTCCGCCCATGTGCGGTGGCGGCATCCCCATCCCAGGCATCTGCTGCGCCTTTGGAGGTGGAAAGACAGCCCCGCAGCGCTCGGCGAACAAGTCGGCGAGCCCTTGAGTGACTGGAAGCGTCAACGCGCCAATGCGAACGCCGCGATCGCCTGTGATCAGCTTTACTTGCGGGTCTGCAGTTGGAATCGCAGGCGCGTTGAGCATCACAGCAAATCGAGCCTGGACGGGGAAGGGCGACGGTATGTGCGGCGAATGACTAAAAGCACCGGGAGCCAAGTTCATCACAATCGGAGACACGGCTTCGAAGATTCCCAGCACGTGGCGATCCGACATGTTCAAAAGGAACAGCGGCGTACCAGGCACGACATGCTTCATCGCCATCTGCTCCTGGTCCTTCGCCAACCCAAACACCATTCGCCCAAAGCACTCGTCGATCGTTGTGTTGTTGCACGCAAACACGAAGCCAGGCATTGACACTTTCCAGCGCGGAACCGGCGCTCCGCTGAATCCTGGTCCGCCAAACACGCTCTCTGCTGCCTCACGTCGTCGGACAGCGAGCTCTTCCGCGCCGCCAGGAAGCTGCTGCTCGTCTTCCACGGACTTGTAGTGCAGCTGGATCTGCGCTTGGTTGAAAAGCAGTCTTACGAGCGAGTGGCCCATGTCGGTGTCGAGCTCTTGACCATTTGGGCTGTTACAACACGGATTACAAACGATAATGGTTAGACCACTTTCATACAACAATCCATGCTTGCATAGTAAATACAAACGCACCACTCAGGGACAGGCAGCTGCTTGTTCTCAAACTGCTGCAGTCTTTCCCAGGGACACTCGCAGATGCGAAGCCACTCGATACCAAAAGCACCAGACCATTGTGTTTTCCCCTCGCTTTGGTACGGAACAACGCCCGCAGACAGATCTTCTCCTTCCTCTGTGCCTGCAGTGATCATCGCTCCTGGTGCAAGCCGCGCCACGCCCTGGAAGTGCTTGCTCGGACCCACTGTGATGAACAAAAATACGTCGTCAGAGGTCTCGGACGCCACTTTTAGCTGCTGCTGGATCTCCTTCGGCGCCGACCACTGGCTGAAGTGCACCGAGTGGGCTAAATTGTGATAGCTCTGCGACTGGAACAGGAAGTACTTGCACAGCTTGTTCTCGTCCGGCAGGACAACAGGAGGCGGCTGCGCGCGTTCATTGCTGGCAAAACCCGCTCCTGCTCCTCCTCCTCCTCGCGGTCCGTGGTCACCACCGCCGCCGCTCTTGCCGCCCATCTGTGCCGCCTCTCGCGGATCTTTCTCGCCCTTCGGGAACGGTCGCAGCTCTTTCTCTCCGTGCGCAAAGTGGCACTCGTCTCCGAACGGACAGCTCCCCTGCTTCTCCCAGTGCTTGCAGATCGCGATCTTGTAAAACTCGTTGACCGGCTGCGCCTTCCGTCTCTTGACGTTCTCTTCGTCGGCGACTTTCGACTGCAGCGAAAAGTCCGCGGTCTCCGGGCACTCCTCGCGCGCCAGCTTGATGTGCCTATAGTATAAAAATGTGAGCCGCGCACGATAAATATTAAACACTATGTTGCCAACCATCACCGTTGAGCAGTGATAGACAGAAAAGAAACGCACCTGTAGCGACAGCTGGACCCATGGGAGCAAAAGCCCTGCTTGTAGAACGCGCATTCGACGCGCTCTTCGTCGGGGACGTGGCGGAACGGACACTCGGGCACCTGACACTCCATTCCCCAACGACACTCGGGCATTTTCGACATGTCGTACTACAAGTGATAACAACAATAGCAGCAGAACAAGCAACCACCCGTTCACACAGGGCCAAGAGCATACGCACACATGTCAGGCCATTGATACAACCACATAAAACAGTACAGATATCCTCATCACACACACAGCTACACCTTACCTGATGCAGGAACTCGCAGTTGTCGCCTTTCATGCACAGCGCGCGCAGCCAATGGCGACACACGACAGTGCCGCGCTTGAAATCCTTCTTGCCGGAAGAGCCGCCGCCGCCAGGACCCGAGTCGTCGTCCATCCCGTCATCCGCGTCGTCCGGCAGCAGCATCTCGAAGTCGAACGCCAGCGCGCGCTCCTCCTCGTCGCGGCGCAGCAGTCCCAGCACCATCGTGATCTGTCCGCTCGCTCGCTTGTGTCTCTCTTTATTTCTTTGTGCCAATGTTTTTCCTTTGGCTTTGGGCAAGCAATAGGTTACGAAATGGATTACATTTGGTTACACGGGTTACCCAAATTGGATTGTACCCCATGCTGTTATTGAACTTGAAGCGACGCCATTTCCGCATTTCCGCATTTCCACATTTCACCAATCACTACAAGAAGAAGAGCAAGGAGACCGATTAGAAGGCTCTCGCGTGCACTGACTGCTGCGTGCACAGACAAATAGAGACATCAAAAGATGATCTCTCTGCTGGAGAAGGAGGCGCGTGATCCCGTGGAGGTGCTGCGCGTGAAGCTCAAGGACTCGACAGACACGTCGCTGCTCAACTCACAACTGCTGCAGGAGATCAAGTACGACTACCTCGTCAAGCAGGACAGCACCAAGGGCCAGCTGGATGCCTTTGTGCAGGCCCATGTGGACGAAATCGAGCGCGCGAGCACGCTGCTGGAGGTTGGCGACACGGTCTCGCAGATCGTCAGGAACCTCGAAACGCTGAGTCAGAACTGCCGCAAGATGAACGAAGAGCTCGGCGAGAAGAAGCTCTCGTCCGGCATCAGCATCGCGCGGCGCAACCTCAAGGAGCTGGAGCATCAAATCGTCTTTTACGAAGAGATACCAGCCAAGGTGAATGAGTGGGTGTTTGTTAGTTTTGACGATGTGGGCTGTCCTTCTATTTATCAGTGCTCTGTTCACCTATGTGAGAGCAGATTCAAGAGCTCCATCAGCTGATGGACACGCGGCTGGGGGAAGTCGTGTCGGCGTACGTGAAGTGGCAAACGTTTGACGACTGGCGGCAGAAAATGCTGCAGGAGGTGGGTTTAACACGTCGATGCACCTTTGTTTATGAATGAGATAAATGCGCATACTGATTTGTTTGCATTCTCTGTGGTGATATAGTTGAAGCTGGCTGCTACAAACAAGACCGACGAACTGGGTCACAAGTGAGTGAAGCTATCGCCGTTGAGTTCATTTTCAATATGCTGGTTCTCATCAAACTCACACCGTGCGATTTACTTCAGTAAGGCGCAAGCGCGCATCCTCGCGTCCATGGGATCTCGCCTAGAAGCGATCGAGAGCGTGAACACGCGTATTCTGAGCGAGGTGTGGGGGTGCATGCACCATTGTGTGGAGATTGCCCAGTTCAACAAGAAGCGCCTCATGGACGCGTTCCAGATTCTCGATCTTATGGAGAAGCGGCGCCGGAAGCTGGCGGATTCCAAACGGGAGTATCTCGACAACACGTTGAAGTCAACGCCAGAGATCCACATACCATGCTTTGAAAAATGCAAGACCGAGACCTCGACGTATTTGACTCGCCGTGCCGACGAGATGTTCCGCTTCGCTGAGAAAGAGGCTGAGCAAAAGAACCAGAAGTCCCTCGACATGGTCCTCGACGCTGCGAACCACCTGCTCATGGACCTGGAGATCGTGCAATCTGACGTCGTCGCCTGCTTCCCGAACGAGATCGACGTGATGCAGCTCTTCATTTCCACGTACAACACTGTGCTTGAGAACGAGATCACGAAGATCTGCACGCGACCGGACATTGGCATTGCGCATCGTCTCCAGCTCGTCCAGTGGATCGAGTACTACAACTCGGAGATCATCAAGTACAAGCGAGCGAGAGCGTCCGGGGTGCTCGACCAGACATCGCAGATGCTCATGAATTTGTACTTGGACCAGATCCAGGGCCAGATCCACATGTGGGTCACGAATATCTGGAACCGCGAAGAAGAGCGCGTCATCGGTCCTCACGGAGAGCTCCAGTCCACTCGTCCAAACGACATCATCAACATTCTGAAGTCGCAGATTTCGATCGGACAGGAATGGCTCACTGGGAGACTGGTCGGGCGTGTTGTGGTGTCTTGTTTGGAAGCGCTGATGGCGCAGCTCAAAACTCGCTACGAGAGCTTCGCCGCGAAAAAAGGGGACGTGGACGTGGAGAGTCTCTGCTCGTTCATCAACGACACGGATATTCTCCAGGTATTGTACATTTGTCCATGCATTTTTATCTTCCTGAAATCGCTAAAATGTATGTCTGAGAATGTAATACGGTCGTTCACTTGCAATGATGTAGTCAAAATGTCCCGAACTCGTGGAAGAGATCTCGTTCGCGGAGCGAGACTCGGAAGAGAAAGAGGCGTTCGACATCTTCATGGGTGACGGACTCGACACCACCTCCACTGAGATTGTGAAGCTCGGCGTCTCCACGTCGGAGCTGATCGTGCTCAAGATCTTCAGCGAAGTGGAGCACGTAAGTCTGCACTTGCACTCACTATGGATATTGCAGTGTGCTGACGACTATGTACTGTCTGTAAAATGCCAGGACACGTCTCGCCTTTGGTTCTCGAAGAAGTGGGACGAAAGTGAGCCTGTGGTGGAGAATCTACTGGCGACATTGGAGGATTACTACACAGACCTTCGAAGCTGGATCAGCGGCTCGTTCTTCTTCTCCAAAGTGGTGCGGCTGTGTCTCGATCAGTGCGCCAAGGAGTACACGAAGCGGCTTTTGCTGCGCACGCATTGCATTTCTAACGCCCAAACGATAGCTTCGATCGTCGACAACGATTTCAAGGTACGTCAAAAGGATGTAGAGCAAGGACATTTCTCTTCGCCTATCTGTCGTAGTGAGCACCTGTTTTACCAACCATCACTTTTCATTTTGTCTGAGTAGAACTTGGTGGAGTTCTTCGGCAAGTATGCTGGCGAGCTACGCCGTGCTGGCATTCGATCGGTGGATGACATCAAAAAGGAATTTGGCAGCGTGCAGCTGATTAGCGATATCTTGAGAGCGTCGCTCAATCCGAGTGAGCCAGAGCCTCAATGTGAAGACAACCAGCGAGAAGTCGTGAACCAAGTGAAGAAGCTCTTGCGCTCAACATCTACTCAGGAAGCCAAGGTCGTTGACGATAAAGCCGTGAAGCAGGCAGCGAAGAAGAAGTCAAAGATCAAGGGCTTTTCTTCGTCCAAGGCGGACAAAGAGAAGGAAAAGAAGGAGAAAAAAGACAAGAAGGCAGCGAAGGATCTTCAGTCAGCAACAGCAGTCGCGGGCGACAAGAAAGAGTCGAAATCCAGAGAGAGCTCTTTTCCAGAAGCCCACTCCACGGACCAAGACGGCAGCTTTGAGGTCCAGAAGCTCAACATGGCGGACTTCCTGGGTACTTAGCGTCGTATGTGTCCGAACTCTCTCGTTTGAGCGAGCGTTCAGCGTAGCTTTTCACTTCATGCTTCCCCACCTATAGACCCACCGCCACCTTCCTTGCTAAACGTTTTCTTTCATGGTGCGCAGATCGGTGTATGGTCATATGCAACATTACTTGTGTGTGTATATCGATCACAGTGGAAAATCTATCAATCCTTGAATCTTGAGTACCCATCTACCTAGTGGATACACATACATTCCGGCGTGAGGAATGTGTGTAATGGATCCATCTCAAACTGCCTTGGTACTGTATGAGTCATCCCAAATCAAACTGAATGCAGTAAATTGAAATGATGTTGTCAGTATCTACATTGTTTCTACTTATTATTATGCTAAGCCACTGATTGTTCACTGCAGTAGAAACATTTCATCACTCGCCCATCATTATCACCCCTACTACTTCACCAAAAAATCAAGTGGAGTAGCGTCGGTCCTTGGGTTGCCGCCTTCGCAGTATCCGCTGCAAATGGCACCTCCGTACCAACAGAATCAGCGCCACCAACAGACCCAGCGTCACTATTACAGCTGCCACGATGATCCACACGTGCACTCTGCTGTGCGACTGCGCCTTTGCCTCCATCGCCGCGATCTCGGCCTCCTCCGCCTTCGAGAGCAGACTGCGGCCTTCGATCGAGAAATGGATCGCGCGCTGCTCGATCTGCGGGTACTTGGTACTCTCCAAGCTCTTGATCAAGTACGGCGTGGGCTCGCCCGCGGGTGTCTTCGGGTCGAGCAAGAAGCACATGTTCTGCCCCAAGCGGTGCCGCTTACACAGCACATGGTACTTATCCAGGTGACTCTTGATCGACGACGCATCGCCGTCGCCGCCCGTGAACTTCTGGTAGTGCGTGATGAGCACGCGTTGGTCGTGCAGCCCGCTCAGCTTGGCTTGGTTGCGGTGGAGGAACACAAAGTCGCCCTGCTGGTCCTGCTGGATCATTGCGAGGCCGCAGAAGATGTCCTCGCTTTTGTCGTAGAGACCGCCGAGCGCGAGCAGGTGCTGCCCAAAGTGGAACGGCGTGGTCGTGTTGAGCCACGCGAGGCGGAAGAGGTCCTTGTCGCCGTACACGAGCTCCCAGTCCGTGAGCAGCCGCGGCTCGTGCACCGCATAGAACATGAGCTTGTTGAGCGCACGTTTGCTGCGCGTGCGGTTGATCAGCAGCTGCCCGCTCTCCTGCTCAAACATGTCGATAAACGGCATGTCGAGCATCTGCCAGAGCGCGCTCTGCTGGTGCACGTTGAACGGGTTGTCAAGCGCCGGCTTCCAGAAGTCGGGCCAGAAGACCGTGCCGAACTTGATGAACTCGGGCGACTCGAAGAGGTACGTCGGGTCCCGCAGCGGGATATTGTCCGAGTCCAGGAAGAGTAAGCTCTCGAACTGCGTGTTGTAGACCACGTACGGCTTAGCGTGGAATTTTGTCGCGCTCGGGTCCTCGATCACGCGTACGATCGCGTTGTAGTTGCGCGCGAGCTCCACGAGGATCGAGTGCGTCTCCTGCATCTCCAGGCGGTCGATCCAGATCTCCACGGGAAGAGCACAGCCGTGATACCGCAGTATGCGCACAATTGCGTACACGCCTGCGATCACTTTCGGGTACGCAATCATCACGATGCCGCGGCTGAGGTCTTGTACTGCGTGAGCATCCTTTGTGTTGGCTGTCAATGCGGATGATACCACTGGTGGTGGTGGTGCAAGCGGTGGCGGGTGCTGGTACTGCGTCGCGTGGATACTAAAGTCCGTGAACAGCCTCGCGTCGTTGCACGAGAGTGTCGGCACTTTCTTCCACCACCAGGAGCTGCACGTGGCCAGCATCACGCGGAAGACCTCGCCGGACGTGCGGTTGCGCACTTCGCAGAACCCGCTCACGCGCGGCAGCGGCTGGTCGCACGCGCGGTCGCGAGAGGTGTCGCGCGGACCGTGCGGGTCGCAGTTGTGGGTCGCACTCCAGCCGAGACACTCAAAGTCGTCGTCGCGCCAGATTGCGCGCGGCTTGTCGCCCGTGAGGTCCACGACGTTCAGTCGCGGGTTCTTCACCACTACGGCACCTGGTGAGCCACCTGACGTGAGCACGTACATCACAGTGGAAAGGACCGATGCGAGCACTAGGAGCGCCGCTAGGGGCCGGAGACGGCCCGCGTGCTGCGCGGAGGAGGCCATGGCGTGGTCTATCTGTCGAGTGTTGATGCGGATGCGAGAATGAGGCAATTCGGCATTTGCTTGCAAGTTGGCTATGATTTTATCCAATCATCTTTGATGAATTTTCCTTTTCGCCAATCACGCGCAAGTGCTCTTATACGAATTGCCGCCCGTATACGCGAAGTGGCTGCCGTCCACGATCTGAATGCAGCCCAAGAGGTCAAACGGCATGACTCAACTCAAACAAGCCACATTGTTGCTGTTGTTGTTGCAGATTTTGCTCATGCCATGAAGGCTATAGAGGCTTCGTTCGTCGACAATTTCAACAGATGCGGTTTTATAATAAAGAGAGATGCAAGGTGGCCCACCAACGCGTGGGAGGACTGTACTACTTACGACGAGGCGGAGGAAGCGCTTGCGCTTGCAGGAAGTTGGGTCACATTCGCATTCGCTGTCCTCCCGCCTCTCGTGCGGTTGTCTGACGCGCTACATAATCGCACGCCATGCTGTTGCAGGGGGACCACAGACTTACCGGCCCGTGAACGACGGCTGCTTGGGCTGCTGCTGCTGGTACGACGTGTTGCTGCTCGCGATGCTGCCGATGCCGAAGCTGCCGCTGCCCACGGGGAGCACGGACGCCATGTGGTGGCCACTCAGGAAGCACTTGTCGCAGATACGCTGCGGGTCCATGAGCCCGAACTTGGGCAACGCCACGCGGTTCGTCGAGTGCGCGCCGCACACGCTCTGGCCGCAGTTCCGGCAGTGATGGCGCCGCTTCATCATCGTCCACTGCGCCATACACACGTGGCAGTTGTGCGATTGCTTCCAGCGCGGAGGGAAGCTCGACTGCGCGCGCGGCTTCTTGCCGTTCGACACGCTGCCGGCGCCGCCTCCGCCACCACCGCTGTCGCCCCGCGGCTTGCCCCACTCGCCGCCCACCGCCGCTGGCTGCTGCAGCAGCCGGTTGATGTCCGCGCTGCCGAGCGACGGGTCGAAGATGTCGTGGTGGTCCTCGGTCGCGTACGAGATCAGGTCGTGCTCGCGCTGCTGCAGCCGTTGTTCCGTGAGCACCATGGAGTTGAACACGCTCGTACTGCTCGAGTGGCTCCGACCGCGCTCTCGCTCCATCACCTCTCGCTCAGCGCCAGTCTGGTTCGAGTAGATCGAGTACATCGCCTTGGT
This sequence comes from Pythium sp. MPC-2022a, assembly GCA_038050625.1. Lineage (NCBI taxonomy): Eukaryota > Oomycota > Peronosporomycetes > Pythiales > Pythiaceae > Pythium > Pythium sp. MPC-2022a. The sequence goes on from JALBZB010001062.1 coordinate 11,739, forward strand.
GTCCGGGTGCTGCTGAGGGAACTTTGAGGCGGAGGCCGAGCGGTGCGAGCGCGTGCTTGGTGCGTGTCGTGGCGGTGGCGCATGTAGCGCTCGGCCCGAGTACCGGTCGTCATCGTCCTCTTCCGGGTAGTCTCGGTAGCTGTTGTTGCGACCGTGTTGTTGCTGCTGGTGTCCGTACATGACCATCTGATGCACCGGGGACTCGGCGTGGTAGTTGTTGTTGTTACGCTGCTCTTGCTGGCGATAATGATAGTTGCTCTGCGGGGACACAAGAGGATGCTGCTGCTGTTGTTGTTGGTGCTGCGGACGCAACTGGTGCTGAGGCTGCTGCTGCTGGTGGCGGTTGTTGTTGTTCACATTGTGGAAATACGACTGACCAAAGTTGATCTCTGCAGACGGCTCCAGGTGCTCCTCCTCCGCCTCTTCCTCCTCTTGGGCGGCGCCAGTGTACGCTGCTCGCAGGATCTCCAATATGCGCTCACCGCACTCGGCCTGGACCGCAAGGTCGATCGGCAGGTGGCCCGCGTCGTTGCGCAGCTGCACGGCGTGCGGGTTCGCGAACACGACCTTGATCACGACGTCGGTCGGGATGTCCTGGTGTAGGCAGATCCAGTGCAGGATGGACATGCCGCTCGAGTCCGTACGGTGCACGAGCGAGCGCGACTCGCGCATCGCAGCGAGCAAGCTGTCCCAGTCGCCGTTGATGGCGTGCAGGAAGTCGGGGTCCATGGTGCTGCTATCGTTGATGCTGGTTCAAATGAGCTCCTGGTAATCGCGCGAGGGTAGGCAGAGAGAGAGAGAGAGAGAGACGCACACAGACAGCAGATGGCGTGGGGCGAGTGGCGAGTGGCGGGGTGTATCGGCCGTCGGGTGAGCACACGAGCGAGCCAAGCGGGTGGGATTGGCAGGCGGGCAGGCGGGCGGCGCGATGGGATATGCGGTCGGCGGCCACGAGGAGCGGCAATAGAGAGCGCACGCGCTGTCTGTGTGAAGGTGTCGGAGCTTCTCTTTGAGCTTTGGCGCCATAGAATGTCGCGTGATTGTAAACCCTCTCTGACTGACTGTCTGACACGATGGTGGGGTGGGGCTGTAATGCCATTTTAAGCCTTTTGATTGGTTGAAACGATTCAAAACACTATTTTCAGCCAATCATAGGCACTCTCTATTTCGCCTTTGCTTTGTGTGGCCGATCCATCACGTTGGTAATGGCGAGCAAGTTGATGCCCAACCCGCCGCATCATTGAAGAGCTCCCATGTGAAGTGGTGAAAGCAGCGCAGCCTGTCCGGTCTCTCTATCTCTATACGGACGCTTTTAAGGACACCTCTGTGGACCAGAAAGAGAGTCTATTAAAGAGAGAGATCGAAAGCAACTACAGAGTGTGATCATAGGCATAGGCGCCGAACGAAGCGTGGACGCAGACTGAGACCTCGCTCCTTTTGATTGAACTGAACATCTCTGAGTATTGGGTGCGCCTTTCTAACGCTTTCACCTATTATTCCCAAATGTATGACATTTACACCATCAGCTATCGGTTCATCAATCACGCCCCCAAGACGCAGACGAAAAGACCGCTGCCGACGGATCACGCGGGGTGAGCACACTTAGCCGAACTCCTCAATCTTTGGGCCTTGGTCGTCGCCAGCAGCTGGAGGAGCGTCGGCACTTAGAGCGCCTAGAGCACCGCCTGGCATGCCATCGGCACCGGCTGCAGCAGCGTCCATCTTCTGCAGGATCGGGTTGGCAATGCCCTCGAGCTCCTTCTGCTTGGCCTCGAACTCTTCCTTCTCAGCCGACTGGTTCGCGTCCAACCAGTTGATGGTCTCGGTCACCTTGTCGTTGATCGCGCTGCGGTCCTCGTCCGAGATCTGGCTCTTCAGCTTCTCGTCGTCGAGGGTGTTGCG
>JALBZB010001063.1:0-13638 GCA_038050625.1 Pythium sp. MPC-2022a
ACCATAATCATTTTAATTCAGTTGCAATTTTACCGCGTTCGCCACAAGTCTCCTTTCTCCTCCCTCCAAGTCAGGAGTTCGCTTTCTCGTTCCGCACAAGCGTGTGCACTATGCTTTGGGAACTGTCGTTGCACAGCGCCCCATTACAGAAACGATTGAGAAGGACAAACGAGGACCAGTGCCGTGGCTGGCGATCGCCACTGAAAATGATCTATACGACTGGATTGTAGGGATACAACGAGAGAGCACCTCTGTCGACCGATGAGAAATACTACTGAAAGGTAATGACATCTATTTCGAATTAACTGATGGTTTTATAGGAGAAGGATGGTACCTCAGGTTCCTCCAGCGGCAGTCAACCCTCCCGGCGCGGCAAGTGCAAGTTATCTCACGAGTCCGGAACGATGTTGCCTTTCGAAGTGTGGTTGTGCTGTTTTCAACGATGGCGACATTGGTGATCGAGAACGCTCTTTCCAGCAACCAGCTTTACAACATGGATGAGGCCGCTTTTCGGACAAGGAAGATGCCGAAGAAAGCAACCGCTGTGAAGGGTTCGAACTGCCTGTGGTCAAAGAGCGTGACCACATCGTTATATCTCACGATCACCGCCTGCGCGAGCGTGTCTGGCCACGTCCTCCCTCCGAAGTTCATCCTACCAGGCGAGCGAATTGACAAGCGCGTGTTAGACCAGTGTTCAATCCCTGGTGTCCGCGTCATTTGCGCAAAGCGTAGGTACATGAAGAGAGAGCTATGTGAAAAGTGGACCCGGTTATTTTCGGGCTCGGCGCCAAGCGATGTGCGGCGGCCGCTCGTCTTGGTCTTCAACAGCTATCGCAGACACTACTCACCCGAGCTCGTATAAATGAGCATGAGTCTGCAAGTTCTCCTCGTCTGCCTTCCACCAAACGCCACACATTGATTCCAGCCGCTCGACATATCAGTATTCGTTCCATTCAAGAAGTTAATCCGGACTCTCGTCGACGACACAACACTTTGGACAGGTAACAAGAGATTTTATATGATGTTTGCCGTTCTGATTAGCTTACTGGTGTTACGCCAATCACACACACACACACACACACACACACACACACACACTCTCTCTCTTTCATTTATAGGGAGAACAGCGATCAATAAGGCTGAAGCAGTTGCAATTCGCTGCCAGGCCTGGACAGCAAGCTCGATCGGAGAGAACTGCGCAGCGGGGTTTGTCGCAACAGGACTCTTTCCGCCTTCGCGACCGAAGACGAACGAGAAAGTAGCTCTATTGAAGGCAGGCGGTGGGCTTCCGCACCGGAATGAGGTGGAGTAGCATGTTCGCTGCCAGATCATACGTACAAATATTTTGCTTCTTCCTGCACGTCAGTGCGTACTAAAGCGATCGCGCAAAACGGTTGATGTTGGTGGTCGACTTCGTACAGTAGAAATGTTGCAGGAAACTGTGTAAATCAATATACCATTCGCTTTAATGAAAACCCTCGATAATTTATACTCAGATTTTAACCGAGCCCTAGAAGATCAGCTTGGGACACTGAGAAATGGGATGCTTTCACCCATACAAATGTTAGTATAAAATGAGGCACTAAACTGATTTTGAGCGAAAACACAAAAATTGGTCAAAAACAGACCTCAGAAACAAAATACGCAGCGAATTTATAAAAAATGCAGTTGAATCCGCTGAGACCGCTGCTCCCGTTTGAATCGGTCCTTTTAATCTGAAGCGTAAAATTGGTAAACTGAGCAAAAAAGCTAAGGCAGCCAAAAAGGACAACACACTGACAGTTTACCTTAAGCATTGAAGCAACAGGCACACGAGCACACAAGCACAAGATGGAGGAGATGGAGGAGATCTACTTCCGCATGCACGCGCAGCTGCTGCACTGGTTCCAACGCCTGCTTTCGGCAAAGGTGAGGACGCGCGCACGTGTGTGTACGCTCTCTCTCTCTCTCTTTTTCTCTTTCTCTCGTGTGTAGCCCGTGGCAGTCTCTACACTCGTGCCCATCGTCACTTACGTCTCATTGTATGCAACGACAGAGTCGCCTGCGTCTCGAAATGCTGCTGTTCGTGGTCGCATCGCACCTGCTGATGCTCTGCTGCCTGCTGCACGTGAGCTTCGTGAGCGGAAGCCAAAGCGACTGCCTCGCGCAGTACTTCCCAGAGCCACTTGCCACACAATTCAGTCGCTATAATAGCAGCGGCAGTGAATTTATAGCAGACAACCCGCGCTTGGTGCTGCGCATGCAGGTTCTTATCTCAATATCCCAATCAGAATCTGAGGCCGTGATATTGCAAGGTGACTAACCCCAGTGCTGGTGGCGATTGCGTAGATCATTCCTGACGGCGTGGCGTGGCTCACAGAGCAGCAGCAAGAGCAAGAGCAGGAGATCCAGTACCGCGACACCAAGAGCTCGTTCGTGTATGCGGCGCAGAAGGCGCTGCTATCGCTCATCGAGCTCCAGGACATCTCAATGGCAGACACAACAAGTCAGCAACAGCGCAGATCGCATCGTGACGGCGTACGCGTAAACACGCTCTTCATCCCGCGCTCCAGCGAGTGCTTTGCGCTCAAGTGGATCGGCAGCGACAACGAGCTCTGGAGTCTCTTTCTCGACCACGTGCTCGGCTATGACACGATTCTAATGAACCACGTGGCGCGCAAGTTCGGCGCAAAAGGATTTTTCTACCGCGAGTCGGTCAAGATCGCGTCGGACCTGCACTACGGCGGCGTGTTCAACCCCGAGGACGCAGCCAAGAGCGTGAGTTACTTTGATCTCTGGCTCCTTGTGATGTGTGGTGTGGTTGCATAGCCTCTGACTTCTTGTGTGTACTTACCTAGTGGCTGTTGTTTGTCGCGCTCAAGTTCAAAGTGATCCACACGATCCTGTTCCTCTTCTTCATCATCACGGCGCTCGTGGCGTTCGTGCTCATGGAGACCCAGAAGCGCATGATCACGTTCACAGGTGCGTTCCAACTAAGGACTCGTCTCGTGCTGCTTCAGTGAGTCCCCAAGGCTAACAAATAACCACTTCTGGACTTCCAACCATCAGCACTCTTCCAGAACCGCTCGCAGCTGCAGATCCCGTTCGCAAACCTCGTGCTCGCGTACTTTGCGCAGTCGCTCATGTTTGTGCCCGTCCTGGTACGTTGTGAGAGTTCCAGCATATCCAGTTTGGGTGGTCGCTTCACAACATGCTGTCTTACTAAACCTGACATTGCTTTCTTAGGTCGGGATGCTCTTCTTCCTCTTTGAGCTCTACAAGGACCACCTGCTCGCGTTCGCCATCATGACGATCATGTGGGTTGGCGAGAGTTTCTCCGTCATCAGCGTGCGCTCGCGACTCGCGCAGGTGTACTTCCCACCGCTCTTCTTCTGCCTCTTCACGTTCTTCCACCTCTACTTCTTCTCGTTCCCGTTCGGGTTTTCGTACGTGGCGCTCTCTACCATGTCCGTGCTGCTGGTGCTGCTCATGCTCTTCTTTTGGAACAACTTTGAGATCCCAGCGCTCAACCGCGGCCAGATCTCGACGCTCACACCACGGGAACCGTTCTTGCTCTCGTTCTAAGCTGCCAAGAAAGAAAGGTAAGACGAGGTAACCTTATCCATAGTGGTTGACAGCGCAGCTTATGTTATTTATTGCGCTAGTTAGTAGTTAGTTTGGTTGGCTCTCCTCAATGCGTGAGTATACCGGAGTGCCTCCTCCAAATGTACACACGCGGTCCATTTCTTGCTCGATCATGTCCAGGGTGACCAGCTCCGCGTCAAAGATTGCAAACAGGTTAACGGTCTCGTAGTAGTTGCCGATGATCCAGAGGCGCTGACCGGTGCTGGGGATGAAGTGCGACTCGGCGTCTTGATGCACCAGCCGATTTGCAAGGAGCGATCCTGGTCCACGTTGTTGCATTTCCGGAGTGGTGAACAAGGTTTTGCCTGGAGGTGGGAAGATGTGCGCGTCTTCCGAGGAGATGTCTGCGCCAGTGTCCGAGCTTTTCTCATGTAGAAACAGCGTGTTTGGATCCTCGACGTCCAGCTTCACGGGCGAGATCCAAGTCGGCATGTCAGGATCACAACCATGGCTGCCGGGTTTTGCGATGGGGTACTTTGACGACTCAGAGCTCTGGTACGTTTGCTGAAAAGCCGCGATTCGGTCAACAAACAGCGAGAAGATGGCTGTGTATGACGATTTCATTGTCGCAGTACTTTGGTGGTCGTTGGTGTCAAGATGATTGAGGCAGCTCCCCTGGAAGCTCTCGCCAATGACCACATCTCGCAATCGATCGTGCACGACGAAATACCTCAGAAATGATGGTTGCCTTGACTGTCTGATCATGTCTGATGCAGCGGCTTGGGCAAGGATTGACTCGGATGCTTCGAGTCTCGTTTTCCTCATGGCATCGTGGTGCTCAGCCAGCTTTGATGATGCCAGCTGCGAAAATTGCTGGAGTGATCGCAGATTCAGATGCTGGAGAAGTTCGCGGCAGATGGGTTTCTCTACTTTGCTTCCATCTTCGAGATTCTTTTGTATCAAGTACACGAGCTGGAGCTGCTCCAAAAGCATGACGATATCAGGAAGGTATGATATACTGCAAGTCAGTCTCAACCAAGAGATCGTGAATATAAAGACAGCAAACTGGACGGAGTCTTACATCATCTTGCTCGAGTATCAGTAGCGTGTGGCGCTTTGGGTAGAATCCGTGCCTTGCAAAGTGGAAGTAGTGGAGCTCAAACGTCACCACATTGTATCGCTCAATTGCTACGTTTTTGCTGATGAAGCTTGCGTGGGCGGCAAACTTTTCTGGATGAAGCAGCATCCACTGGTTGATCACTCGCAAGAAGTCAGGACGAATGGTCGACAGCACCACGGAGTTCCTGAGAGAGCCATATCAGCAACACCACCAACAAGTTAGGACATGGCGAAGTAAGATCTCGTCAGTACGTAAAAGGCGTCGACAAACCGGAAGCGAATGCATCGTCCAGCGATCACTGCCTAATATGTGAGAGACAAAGAAGTCAGGCACCGGTAGCTGATATATAAAATAAACGAATTGTGTCATAGTAGCTCCAAGGAAGGATCTGTCACCTTGCTGAGAGATCCGTCCGTCAAATCGAGCACTTCAATGACAGCCAGCTTAGCCTTCAGAGTGCATGGAGACTTCGTGGTTAGTCCAGCCACATTCGTGCCCATATATACATACGTACAAGCAAGTACGCATAAGAGATGGTAGCGAATTGATGGAAACCGCACCAGCACTTCGAGTGGATAGTTGGCCACAGGAACTCGACCGCTGATTGCAAACTGGAGGTGCGTCCCACAGGAGAGATCTAATACAATACACAACCATCCAATAAACCAACGTGCGAGAACGAGAAATAACCAAATCCGCAGAAGAGGCAGCGGAAGAACTTACTTACCTTGATAGATAATGGTGAACACAGCCTCAACAAACTCGTCCAGCCGTTCTTTCAATTGTACTTCGGTTCCGTTTCTGTTGTTGTTCTTCCACTCGCTCAGCTTGGCGTCAGGATACCCAAACACACTCAGCATTAGGTCGCAGCTCGACCGCGTGTAGAACTACGACAAGAAGATAAAAAAACGCCACAGGATGAGTACAAACTTCCAATGCCACCCGTGTAGTTCTGAAATATCCACACAGTTGAGTTTACCCGCACGATCGGCATGGCAATTTCGAGAGCTAGAGGGAACACGAGCACGTAGAGCACCTCGTAGAGGTTCACGAAGCCCACGACCCCAGTCTTCTTGTCACTATCAGTAGCAGTAGAGCTGAAGTGCACGCACTGGAGAGGCTCGCCGCAGACGGAGGATGTGGCCCCCGCCGCCGCAGCGAGTACTCCACGCAAGTCGCACCATGAAAAGGACGGAGCATCAGTGGTGTTTAACTGCTGCTGGTGGTGCCTGTAGTGGTAGAGTTTGTTGTCTTCGCCCTCTTTCTCTGTCGTGTCCAGCAAAAAAAGCTCCATCTTGGTACCAAATGGAAAAGCTCGCGCGATAAAGATCAACTGCTTCTGGATTGGAGTGAGGGCTTTTGGTGCCTCTTCAAGATCCAAGCAGAAGAGCAATGACTGCGACTACATAACTGTTCGCCCATTTCTAACCCAAACAAAATCGCCATTTTTTTTAGAGGTTACCTTAGGTCAGCAAAATGAGTTTTGTCTGTGGACTTTTGTAAATGCTATGCGTCACTAGTCACTAGTGTTTTACACACGGCGTCTTTTCACGAGGATTCAGGAGATGCATCTAGCCAATTGCGCTGCTGAAGAGCTGGAGAGCTGAAGAGCTGAAGAGCGCCATACCCACCGTCAGAATCGACCTAATGGTACTTCGCAGTAACCAGAAATACGACGAGATCGAGTGGCGCAGCCCCGAGACTGCACTCGCGCTCGACCTGAGTCTCGTGGAAGACGTCTTCCGGCGCCTTGCCAGACAGCGTCGAGATGCCAACAGCCTTAAGGCCAGGGATCATCACAGTCACAATAGCAACAACGACAATCAAACCAGTCATACAAATGCAAGCCCCATGCGAACCCAGGTAACGTTACCTAGAGATGGAGATGGAGATGATGAACTACAACATCCACCACCAGCGCCAGCACCAACCGGTGGCTCATCACGCTCCCATTCCGAGATTCTCTTCTCCAAGTCTGACGTGCTCATAGCGCTGGAGAAATCCCAGGGGTTCCTGCAGAAACGCCCCATGCTGCGCATGTTGCACACGAGTCTCGCGTGCGTCTCACTCGAGAAGGAAGGTGCAAGTGTCGAGGGCTTTGTGCGCTATCGGGTCAAGGAACGCACTCTGTCGTTCGCTATGGCAAGGGATCGGTTGCTCAAGATCTTTTCCAGGACCCAGAACGCCAAGGACTTTGAGGCCCAGGTGCAGCTTTTCAAGGAGCAGGCGCGCGCCAAGTCGTTCTGGTGCGTGCGCGACTGGAAGAGCCGATGCGCAAAACCCTCACAGTACTATGGGGTTCATGTGATCCCTACCAAGCCCAAGACGCAGAAGCAGCTTGACGAGGAGCGCAAAGTCCTTGAGACGATCGCAGCTGGGGTCGTGAACAATGCATTGCAGCTTTGTATGGAGAAGATCGTGGACCAAGTGATTGCTGTTCGTCGTCCCATGAGCGAAGGAGGGAAGCGGTCTGGACGAGGACGAACCTCACACTCTGCCTCTCAGGAAGAAGGAGAGAACAGATCACTGTCGAGAAGCACTCGTAAAATTGTAGGAGGTGCAAGCAAACTCGCGTTACGAGCGAGGACGAAACGCGGACAGGAGGAGATGGAAGCGAGACGCAAGCAGCTGCGACTGCAGATTCTGGCGCCAAATGTCGAGCAAACGTTGCTGCTCTTAGTGAAGGCTGGTTCTAGTACCTCAAGTGAGCCTGGAAAGTTGCAGCAGCAACAGCAGTCTCCACTAGAGGACAACAATGATAGAGATGAACCTGATCACCTCGAAGAATGGATCCTGCTAGGTGGACTTGAAGATCAGAGTGGGCATCCCCAGATGAAAAAACAAGGCCAAGCTTGCTCCAAGCAACTGCTGCTATTGCTTGCGGCAGTCGAGGCAAACGGCGACATCCGGATCGCTGAGCGCTTACTGACTCAGAAAATCGCGAAATCCGGGTTCCAGCGCGCGCTCGACCAGGCCAAGAACCTCGGACTGGCAGCCAACGACCACTGGGGGCTGCTGAAGATCTGGAAGACCGTGTACCGCAACCACAGCATGCAGTCCTTACAGTCACTTCTAGCAAAGTAGTAGCTTAACTCGGTTCGTCAAAGTGAATTAGCTTTAGAACTCGAATTATAAGATCTCATTTAACGATGTCGTCCTTCACCAACTCTAACTACTCTAATACAACTCGAGCTGCGCATCCGGGTCCGTCGCGTACTTGCCCTTGTGCTTGTTGAAGAGCGCTTCGAGGGTCGCAATGTAGATCGCGTGGTACTTCTTCACGTCCTCGTGTGTCGGGTGCAGGATCTTCGGCAGCTGCAGCGGCTTGCCGACCACGGTGATGAGGTCGACGTCACTGCGCGGCATGAAGAAGCACCAGGGGCTGCCGATGAACGCCGCACCGGGCACTTTCCACTCGTTTAGCTTGAGGCGGAGCGAGAGTAAGTACGGGAACGCGCTGTACGTCTGCTCTTCGCCGAACGTGTACGCCGGGTACACCTTGTAGCCGTACCGGAGCGCCAGTTTGATGAACCCGAAGCGCTTCTTGATGTACACGCGGTGCTTGCCGCGCTGGTAGAGTGTCGCTTCTTCAAAGCCACCGGGCACGAAGCCGATGTTCTGCTCCTTTTCCATGAGTTTCTCGAAAGTGTCCTTGTTCACGTTGTCGAACTCGAGCCACTTGAGCAGGTCGCGCAGCGCGGGGAACCAAAAGAGGTTCTCCGCGACGAGCCACCGCGCGTCGGTCTCGGCGAACCGCAAGTGGTGCGCACCGTTGGTCGCCATGCCGCACGTGAGGATGCCGTGTGGGTGGAACGCGTACAGCGCCTTGTCCTGCGCCTTGAGCGCCGGCGTGAAGTTGTACTTGAGGTCGCTCTTCTCCATAGACGCAGTGGCTGCTGTGGTAGTGGTCGACGCAGGCTCGGCGTCTGGTTGCTGCTCGCCACTCGTCTTAGACTCGTCAACATCCTTCTTGGCATTCTGGAGCTCGCTGTCCTCGCCTTCAAAGATGCACGTGTTGAAGCGGAAGTACGGGTAGTAGTTGAACGTGTTGCGCACAAAGTGGCGTGCCTGCATCCACGGCACAGGCGGTACGAGCCAGCGGTAGGACTCGTAGAGCGCCATGAACGCGACGTAGATGCGCACGGCCTGTGGGATCGGGACTTCATTGCGGCTCGCGAGCGTTCGCAGGACCGAGAAGAGCGTGTAGCTCCACATGGCACCGAAGATCACGAGCCCGCAGACCCAGAGAAAGTAGATCCCGCCGAGCACGCTGCGGCGCCAGAAGGCGCCGGAGAGCGTTGGCACACCCGGCAGGTCGCGCGCCGTGGGCCACTGCTCGTTGCGGCGGCTCATCGTTGCTGGGGCGGGCGGAGGACGGTGAGAGCGAGAGCTGCTGCTTGTGCGGCTGCTGGGAGGATCTGTGAATGGAATGGCCCTACTTGGAACTGGAACGCGAGTGTCGTCAACAGGAGATGAGACCGAGCGCAGGTGGGTGGTGTCCTCACTGCCATATGTGACGCGCATCATCGGCGCATCGTTGTTGTCTCTGGTTTGTCCACAAAGCCTGTGGAAATAGATAGTCAATTTGGTATCATAGTAGAGAGGGAATAGTGGATCGTGATTATCTCAAAAACAATCATAACAGTACCGTACGTAAGCGAAAAAATCATGGCGCATTAGGGGAAGGTCGTCCAGTTGTCATGGTGGAGCCAAGCAAGCAAGAGTCAGTCTCAAGACGTCTTCCTTCGTAGGGAGCTCTCCACTGACCACACACTGTGCTGCTTACTGGTCCCTCTGCAGATCTGATACATTGGCATCAGCCAGTCTCGTTTCTTGGCATGGTCTCCATCAGAGGATAATGAATCCCGGCTCCACAGTCTCTGCACTCTCGCTCTCGTGACACCTCGGGAGCAAGAGCTCCCCTCCCTCAGTAACATCTTGCAACAAAGGGGGGAATGCGAGCAGCTACGACAGCGCTGTCCCCTGTGGTGTCGACAGCAGTAGCAGCGGCATGGCTCTCGTCCCTACTGGCTGTTGCTACAGTATCCTCATCTTCCGTCCGCGTGCCCGAGTCCACGATCAGCAACCTCGTCGTTTTGAGCTCCTCAAAAGACCCGCAGGCATGCCTGGGGGTGCTCGCGTCACCACAACACGTCCTCGTGTCTGCACATTGCATCATACAGATGAGCGCACCTGCAGAGTGGGTGGAATTTGGCTTTACGGCCGTTCCATCTGAGGATACCCAACCGAGTACTGAAAGTGGAGAAAAAGACGACGAAGAGACTCAAGGTGTGCTCATCGGCAGGTTCAACCGGACCAAGCGCCTCGCAGTCGCGAACATCACCTACCAACCAGGGTTCCTCGAAGCGTTCAACTCAACTGGCGGCCGTCACAACGACTCAAGCGTGATTACAGTCTACGACTGGGCGGTGACCCAGTTGGCTCAGAACGCCGTACCCCCGTTCCCGCGTACCTGGATGAGATTAGCCGACATCGCATACGAGAGAGTGGTTGACCACCCGAGCGCATGGACTGGAGTGCTGCGGATCGACCGCGTCTCACTGGACGTCACATGGGTGGATGATAACCTGATCTACAAGAACGAGCGCTGCGGGCTTCTGGACAACGAAACCCAAAACAGAGAATTCCTGTGCACGATCCCTCGGCGTCCTGATGAGCGAGTGATTGGCAATGGCAAGTATTGGAGCGTTCTCATGGTCACCCCCTCTCCGCAGCTATTCCTGGGCTTTGGCAGCGATCACAAGGATGCCGGCACCACCTTCCGGTCGTTCACGTTCGTTCGAGAGAGTACACAGCAGTTCATCGTGAATGTGACAAACAACACAGTAACGTATGGTGTGCTCAGGATATTCGGAGGTGCGCCAAAAAAGCTTTCGCCAGACCTCCTGTTCATGACGGGGATTCGTCCTACCCGAGATGGTGTCAACGAGTGCGGTGGGAGTCTCATCAGCTCAAACTTCGTCCTCACTGCGGCGCATTGCGTCGAAGACGCTAGTGAAGCTGGCTGGGTGTCCGTTGGCTCAGCGTTCGATGAAGGAAGCGGCACCGGCGAGCAAATTAAGGTACTTCGAGTGGTTCTCCACCCAGACTACGACCGATCTGCACACAAGAACGACCTCGCGCTGCTTGAACTCAAGTATCAGAGCATCCAGTCTCCAGTCTCGCTCTACGACCCGCGAAAGTTCGCAGTTCTACCTCGGAGTGGTGAGATCCTAGGTTTTGGAGTCACGTCAGCCGGAAACTCGAACTCATTATCGAATTCTGTACAAAGTGCGTCAGTAGATGTCTTCTCATCGAACCAGGTCTGTATGCAGACAGTGCCGGACACAATTGACGACTCGATGTTCTGTGCTCTTGGCAAAGGTGGCGCTGATGCGTGCTCGGGGGACTCGGGCGGGCCGCTGCTAGTTCAAGATACTGAAAATGGCAAGAAATTCCTGCTTGGGGTCGTAAGCTACGGGCGAGGATGCGGAACGGGGACCCCGGGAGTGTACGCGAACATTTCGTACGGCGCGGCGTTCATCAACAGCGTCCTGCGCAAGACTACATCGCGGATCAACTTGAGCTCAGTATCGATAACACCACCGACTGATGAGGAGCGATCGTCTCTGGCCACCCAGCCTGAAGGAGAAGATTTGGCGGATGATCTTCTTGGAATATCGCCAACTCTGCAGATACACCAAGCCAGCAGCTCTGCTGGCTCTGTTGTCACAACTGATACTACTCTCAACTACTTTGAAGTCCCAGTGAGCTTGCCTTCCAGAGTGCAAGATGCGCTGACCAACTTCCTCGCTGGAGAGCTCAGTAATGTGGACGATTCCGAGGTGAAAGGGCTCTTTGAGGACAGAAAGATCGTCTTTGAATCGACTCAGAGCCTCGATGGGCTGCAGCAGATCCTCACAAAATACAGCAACAAGCCTCTGAGTCAGCGGACGAAGCGCTTCGAATCGTCTGGAGAGCAGAAACAGAATTGCTGACACCACCCCCCCCATAGAAATTTATTTAGGCTAGACAAGCCAGTCGAGCACTGAACAAAGCAAAAGCATATTAAATTCGCTCTCATACAATCGATTTCTCTGAAGTCTGGTATTCTACCACGACCTCACATCGAGCTGTTCTCTATCGACATTTTCGTCTATGGTTGGCACTGACTTGAGCTACTCGACTGCTCTGAGAAGCGAATCTCGCGCTAACGCAGTTAGTGGCTTCTGGTCGAATTCAAATTGGCTGTTGGTGATGTTGAAAACGACCGTGGTGGTAGAGACGAACTACTTGGTGGACTGGAGGTCGTTCTTGGTGATGTCCATCGCCAGGATTCGGGAGGGCTTCAAGGTCCATGATCAGAAATGGATTTGTTGTGCTTTCCATTCCACTCCACTCAGTAGTGAGAGTTGCTCCAGCGTTTTCGGAACGTTTATGGACCACTTTACCAGATCAGATGAGCGAGCGTTCCACCGATCGCCACGTGTCGTCGCGCTCGCGTTCTCAGACCTTCATGAAAATCCCTGCGGATTTGCAAGTGGTGGGATTGTAGCATCATCGGCCTGGCGAAAATGTTCATAGCTCTCACTTTGGAATTGCGCGTCGAGGACACACACGAACAAAAAGAAGAAGGCTCCAGTCGCTCAAAAGAACAGTACCATGAGCGCCAAGATGAGCACCAGCGAGAGCGGCACGATCACCATCACGCCCGAAAAGCCCACGGTTGCGGTCATCTTCCTTCACGGTCTAGGCGAATCGAGTCAAATTTGGCTGGACAGGATGGCCGCGCTCTCCAAGCAGTTACCGCACGTCAAGTTCGTTCTCCCAAGCGGTAGGCACTCAATCGCAATGTAAGTCAACTTTCGCGTTGCTGATTTGCTTGTGTATGTGTTGTTGCTGGCATCCAAATCGGCGTTGTAGCAACGAGCAGACCGGTGACGCTTCATGATGGCAAGTCAATGCCTGCCTGGGTACGTGTGTGCGCATGATGGAATCCCGAGTATTTTCGCTGATTGTTACGTTTGGGAAACTAACCCGTGGGGATGTGTTTCGCATTCTGTAGTTTGACATTCCGACCGCTGAAGGCATCGACGAGGCGCGCAACCTCGCCACGGCTCTCATTGACAGCGAGGTAGGTGCCTGTTACAGCACATCATCACTCTCTCACAATATGATCTACGCTCGGTTGCTAACGGATCTCTTTCTCTCTCTCTCTCTCTCTCTCTCTCTTTCTGTGACTGAGCAGGTGAGCGCTGGCATCCCGCACTCGCGCATTATTCTCGGTGGATTCAACCAGGGCGGCGCGTTGTCCTACTTCACCGCGTACCAGATGACGAGAGCGCTCGGGGGCTTTCTCGCGCTCTCCTCAACCATCCCGAAGCCGCACGCATTTGCAGTGACCCCCGAGGCCAAGAGTGTACCAGCGCTCATCTGCCACGGCGACGCGGACCCAACGGTAGTCTTCTCACGAGCCCAGTCAGCGGTGAAGACACTCCAGGAGGCCGGCGTCGAGCTCGACTTTCGTGTCTACGCGGGCATGGAGCACACTGTGACCGAAGAGGAGCTCGAGGATGTCAGAGTCTGGCTTCAGAACGTGCTCCCAGAGACCACCAACAACGCATAATAAGTGTCGCTTCAAACCGCCTTCTTCGCACAGGGTGATTATATACAGGTAGACCACAGATCACCTTTCACGATGGGAGAGACACTCACGAGTCCATTCCATGTTGCAAACAGTAAAATCCCGAGGCGAACGGGGAAGAGCATCATTCGTTCGTGGAGATTACGTCAGTGAGACTGCACGTAATCTTTCAATTGCCACGTTTTCGCCGTCACATCGTAAAAACATACCGCTGATGACGCATTCGTGTTGAAGCGATTCGCTCGTGAGTCCTTCGTTGCGATCTGAGCTGCTCGCCTCCACCAGCGGCACACTTTCACCTTACGCGCCA
>JALBZB010001064.1:0-13638 GCA_038050625.1 Pythium sp. MPC-2022a
CCTTACACAATACCTTTGTATTCTTATATCCTTATAATTCGTTTTCCTTTGAAACTACATACCAAAATGAACCGATTTTGATGTAACATATTGGGGGGTATGTCTGTATATCCAAAAGTGTATTCTCTTTGAAACATTCACACCATATTTTTCCCGCATTTGAATTTGCCAGAAATCCAAAAAGTGCAATATGACAATCACTCTGATTAGCTTTTTTTGTTATGATACCCTTTATAAAAGGATGCCAATGAGCATCTCAAAAGTATGTTTGAGTAATCAAAAACCCTTTTTATCCAATCACCTTTGGAAACAAATAACACACGGCCCACGTGGCTATTTGCCCCACTTGAAATTCCAATCTGACAGCTTTGAACCCCTTTGAAAATGATACCGCTTTCCAAAGGTGTTCGCCCTTCCTTGGCCACCTGACAGAGAAAGAAAGTCACACATAGTCGGAATTGAGCCAAAGCAGCCACGTGACAAGAGAGCGAGAGACAGCAGCAGGATGAGCGACGACCGCAACTCGCCCCCACGCAAGCGCGCGCGGCTCTCGAGCCCTTGCGACGGCGCCACGAGTCCCCGAATCACGACCACCACCACTACAGCGAGCGCAGACGCCGCGGTCCCACCTGCGCTAGCGCCGCTTCTCACCCAACAGGATAGCGACAGCACGGCTGCTGCTAACGTTACAATTGCTAGCGCTTCTCCAGCAAACGCTACTGCGAGCCAGGATGCGGGTATGCGACCGACGACATTGGTCTCGGACGCGCACGTCGTCCGTACGGTGCGACGGCTGCCGTCGTTTCTCTCGATCATCAGCATGGTGAATCCACCCCAGGCAGTTTCCATTTTGGGCCATGGCGGAGGTGTCATCACCGAGGAGCGCGGTGACGCAAGACGCCCACAAATGGAAAGGAGGGAGGTGATCCCACCAATGACGATGATGATGGATCACGAGGACGATATGGAGAATGAGGAAGTCGTGAATGCGACGATGATGGACATGACTGCGCATGACGCCCACCCGGGGAGCGAAGAGTCAAGCAGCACGGACGATGAAGAGTTGCAGCAACTCACGATGGTGAATCCGGATGCGAGCGTGATTGTAGATATGCTCGACGGCGAAGGAAGCGGCGAAGTGAAGTTTGAAGATCTGATGAATACGCTGTTTATCGCGGCGAAAGAAGGCAAGATGTCGTCGATTCAACAGTGTTTCCGGATCCTCAAGAAGAGCAAAAACGCAGAAGAGCTGATGAAGCGCGCAGTCAATGCCGAGGACGAGACAGGCCTTACGCTGTTGATGATGAGCGTGCGCAGCAACTTGCCGTCGTTGACGTCGTTCTTGATTACAGAAGGCGCGGACGTGAACCACAACAATGTAAGTTGCCGCATGTGATATATATTCTGTCGTGATATCAAAGAACCGCATTCACTAACTTCTGCCAACTTCTTCCCCCTTGCTTATAGGAAAAGAGAACGTATGCGCTGCTGCTGGCTGCTCAGAAAGGGCTGCCTGAGATGACCAAGTTCCTTGTGGAGCATGGCGCGAACGAAGAGTCCCAGAATATGTCGCTCATCCCCGCCGCCCACTTCGGGCATCTATCAGTTGTTCAGCTGTTACTGGAGTACAATGCGGACCAGAACTATTCGAACAAGAAAGGCACCACGCCTTTGATGCGAGCAGCTCAAGAAGGGCGAGACCAGGTCGTCCGATTTCTTCTCGAGAAAGGCGCCGATGCCTGCGCAGCAAATGTGAGTACTGTGGATGCTTTCTTTGCAGCATTTCGGTTGCTCTTGATCATATAGCTCACATGTTTCTTTCTTTTTCAAATGGCAGAACGAAGGAATGACGGCGTTGATGCTTGCTGCACAGCGTGGCCATGCGAAGATCGCCACGATTTTGATCAAGTCGGGATCGAACGTGAACAAGCAAACACGACAGGGCAGCACCGCTCTTCTTCTCGCTGCGAAGCGTGGTCACACTGCGGCGGTCGAGTCGCTCTTGACTGCGGGAGCTGACATCTTCCTGAAAGACGACCGGGACAAAACCGCGGCTGAAACAGCAAACCGCCGAGGTCATCTTGACTTGTTTCTCAAGATCACTGTATCCGTAAGTGGCGTTGTATTTGTGTGCTTAAATCGATGTGATCTCGTTTGACTGACGTGTACCATTTTGCATCCCTTGTTACAGAACCAGTTGCGGCTCATGAGAGAGGATCTGCGCCGCGAACGATCATTTACGCTGATGCGGCTGTCAACGCTGCACGTGCTTTCGCGTGCTGACCTCGCGCCTGCTTACCATCGCCCCGAACGAAGGAGAGATTACGAGCTGATCGATCGAACGATGCGACTCCCCAAGCCACTGTTAGAGAACATCGCGCTGTACCTGCCACTGTGCCGACTGTGGGATCGTCAGCTGCGGTACTTGATTTATGAAGCGCCGTTCCAGCCGAATCGAGTCGTACTGCAAGGCATTCGCATCCTCGACGAAGTGCTGCTCACAGTCAGTCTTGAAATGCGGTCGTCACTTCGCAGCATCAAACAGAAGTGCGTGACATTCCAGTCGTGCGGCCACCTCGCGCTGCTGCGAGACAGCCCCGAGTATCGAGCCATTTTTACGACCGAGAGCGTCATGCCGATGTCGGCTGATATGCTGGCACAGTTCCGTCGGATGGCGGATATACAAGGCGCATTGGACACCTACGGCAGCACGGGGGCGATTCAGTTCGGCGGTGAAGTCGCGCAGGATGTCGTCGCGCTGCTGACAAGCGTGCTGTACTGGGACGACGCACGGAAGCGCGCACAAAACTGCAGTATAGTGAAGATGGAGGCGAAAGAGGAGGAGGAATTGACACAGGAGCTTAAAGAGGAAGTGAAGCAGGAGCAGATGTAATTCAGTAGTAACGCAAAGAAGGTGGTGGTTTTGGTGACGCCCAGTGATCCATGCTTATAGTCTGATGTTATGCTGTGTCACAGCACAACAACCTACACAGCAGCTGTGAGACCATGTCACTTGCACACTGAAGCTTGCTGAGAGCAAGCCACAGCGAACAGCCAGTGGTTTCTTGCCCAGCGCTCTCACCTTCTTTAGCTTCCAACAAGAAACACACTGATCGATTTGAGTAACCTGTCTATCCTACTCGTCACTATTCGGACGGAGCCGTTCGCGCAACGACGCCGACGCTGGAGCACAATACCTGTCCTCACGGAGCAGGAGAAGATGGATGCATGAAAAGATGACGTCATGTTCCTAGCCGAGTGTCTCGGCGGCGCGAAGGACTACGTCGCAGTGTTTAAGAAGAGCTTCCTCGCCATGGAGCCGCCGTGGTGCAAGGCAATCATCGACAAAATCCGCGGCGGCGAGGACGCGATCGCACATATGGACTGGAAACAGGCGATGATCCTTGCCTTTGAATGTCTGATGCCAAGTAAACTTGATCATCCACCTGCGCAGATGAGTGAACAGATTAGAGCAAACAAGCAGGAAAGACAACAACAAAATATTCCTGTATGTAAGTACGAACGGCAACTTCAACATGTTCGAACAGAGAAATTTGAACCATACCCCACAACGAAACCTTAACAAAAGAGAAGATGGCAGCGCCGTTTTCTTCTTGGAGCCTCGATATTCACCAGACTTTTTGCTTTCGACACCGATCTGCCTCGAATGCGCGTCGTACCCGGGCCACGAGCAGGGTCGTCGATCAGCATATGACGGGCGACGAGTTCTTTACCAGTGTCAGCGCTTATTATGCGCGACAGTACATAGTAGAGCAACGCGTGCCATCGCGTCAATTCTAAACTGAGGCGGTATGATTTGCTGCACATCCTGTAATATGGACGTGATGAAATCCCACTGATTGAGATCGCTCTCTTGTCTTCTGATAGCTGGTGAAGAGTTAACAGCTTGGCCACCAAGGGAAACAACAACGTCGAGCCGTAATCTGTCGAAGTTGCGAAAGCGGGATCACCAGCGAGCAACACGAGTTCAAAAGCTTG
The DNA here is from genome assembly GCA_038050625.1 of Pythium sp. MPC-2022a. Taxonomy (NCBI): domain Eukaryota; phylum Oomycota; class Peronosporomycetes; order Pythiales; family Pythiaceae; genus Pythium; species Pythium sp. MPC-2022a. The sequence continues at coordinate 4,000 of JALBZB010001064.1, forward strand.
CTAACACACTACGGAGAGTCAGTAAAAGAGCAAACACTCGAGCGTCTAGGACTCGCCTCAAAGGAGCACCATACACACGGGCGTGCGGTGTCGCGTACCAATCCAGCGCCAGTGCAATCGATGACACAGTCAAAAACTGATCCAACGTTTTGAAACAGATTGGCTCAGGTTGAAAATTTATCACGCTTCAAAGCCAGAGTCAAAGCGCAAGACGCAGTTTTTCGGAGTACAGTACCATTTCGTCGCCCCCAAATGCTCTGGTCGCCTCTGAACTGGTTTTCAGAACGCGAGCTGGTGCTGGAGGCGGAGCGATGTGAGTGGTGCATGATCGGCAACTGGAGCGGAGGCAAAAGGTGACTGGAGTCTGAATGCAGTCGGACTTGCACCCACATTGTGGACGTGAAACGCACGAGTCACAAGTCGAGCCACGAGACCACAGTCATCACCACCACACCGCTCCGTGAGTAGAGTAGAGCTCCAGGAGAGTGATCCATCTTTATTCCCATCTGAGCGCGCTGGAGTGGATCTGGGAGGTCTTGGTGGCTAATGAGTCGTTTCTTGTAGATATGGTAGTTCTTTTCGCGGCAGTTGGGAAAAGTGCCCCACGCCAGGAACCCTCGACGGAAAGAATAACCCCAGGCGATCAGAAGGAGCCTGCACAGCCAACCGCCACCATCAGGAACATGAGCTGGTGCTAATCGAGAAGAAATATAAAAAGTTTCACGTGATCCGCGAATTTGAGAGCAGCATGCTGGGTGGGTGGACGGACATGCAGATGTCGCGTAAGCCAGTCACAGCGCAAGTGATGCGGCAACGAGAAGTCGTGACGAAGAAGATCGGCGCCGCTAGGGCCAGGGAGACGATCCATCGCGATCTTTCCAACATGCCGCGTGTGGGACTGGTAAGACACCACGCCCCGGATGTACGAGTGAGTGAGTGAGTGGAGGGCATGGCCCAACATTCAAACAAAAAGGTGTTTACAATCTCTGTAAACCTGCACATTGACTCAGGGCGGGAGTGGAAGATCGCTGCTCCAATATGAATGAGCGCAGCCATCACCACAATCTCCGCATGTTGATCACCAACCCACACACATATCCATCAAACCAACATCGACCCCTGTTTGCGTTTCTACGTTTCGCTAATAGAAAAGCACCCGTCCAATCCAGTTGGTTGCTGGCGCTGATCATCATCTGATCAAATCACACAAGCACAGCAAGCACATGCGCGCGTAGCCACCAAGCAGAAAAGCGCGCCAAAGCAAATGCCCAGGAATGCAAACGAAGGCTCGAAAGCGCGCGCGTGGTGTGGGGAATGAGCCACCTAACGCCATCGCCGAAGCGAGCGATCACCATCTTGATAGAGAGAACGCGCTTGCGAGAGAGAACTGCGCGTTTGGTACAGTAGCTGCAAATCGCAAATGACTATTCATGTGAGTGTGTGAATTGCTGGCCTCAGGTGGTCGGTGTTGAAGCGGAGCTGCTCATCTCCAAGATTTGTCCGGAATAAGAATAAGATAACGTTTTGATTTGACTTGGTTTGAGTATAGTTTTGACAGTGAGGATCAGATCTGAATCTGATGAAATGAGTACAGTGCAAACTGCTCTTTCTCATGAACATTTTTTGTCAACAAGACGAAACTCGCACCACTAGATGATACCCTAATTTAAGAGTCGGAAGATTTAGGCGCAAAGACCTATTTGTAGCAGATTTTGAGCGGCCTGCCTCTCGTAGTTATTGCGTAAAATGTTTCCTATAGTGACTCATACAATTTACAGAATTAAAAGTCATCAAAGAAGGTTTTTCGCAGCTAAAGAGGCTTTTTTGAAAGTACATGAAGTGGTTGCAGCACACTCAGAGGCAATTGACATTTTGATTGTCAGTAAAAAATGGCGTGCAATGAGACACATGAGCTTGTCACTCGATTGTACTGAAAAGCTTCTCTGCATAAGTGTATGTAATACAGTCAACTCAACACTGCTAATCAATTCGTTATCCAGCTCCATTGCGGCAGCCAGCAAAGGTCTCGACCGACGTCTTCACTTTCCAGTTCAGGCTGATGAAGCCATCTCTAGGGAGAATTCGCCTCCCGATCTCTGATTCAGCGCACGCACACAATACAATCCGACAAAGTCGTGGTGTCGACGCAGCAGCCGAATGTAACACGGCATTTTCTGGTCTCTGCTCGCCCAATTGAGCTACGTTGCCCAGAGAGCAAGTGGATTGATTCTTGTCGTCGATGTCGACGTCGACGCAGCGAAGCTTCAAGCTCCAAGTTGAACTTGGCCGCGTGAATCAAGTTAGAAAGACCTGGACACAAAGTTCCGTTCCTCTCTTTACAAGAGCACAAACTGTCCGCGCTTTGCCGACTTGCTCTTGTAGAGAGACTTGATTCGGCATCTTCATTTGCACCGAGTGACGCAGAGCGTGTCACCACTACCGCCCGCTGCAATTTCGTAAAATACCGCTGCGTCAGGTATTGAACTTGGAAATACCGTGCCTTCCGCCGAATTTATTAAACTTACCACATAAACAGGACAAATACCCCTTTCCCAAAAGGGGTATTTCGTACTAATTCGATAGAAAAGTGATTCCCCTTCAACCTGAAAATGACCGTTTAACTAATACCATCCATTAAGTTTGTAAAAGTACCTTTTTATAAAAGGCACGCGCATTATCGTCGTGATATTCATAAGCACGGGTCGAGTGGACTGTAGTTTACAGCGGTGAATAAGAAAAAAACACCAACCATCGAATATCGAATCGAATGAACCGCAAGGCTGAAGGGACGCTTTAGCTGGCAACGCGCTGTTAAACAGCGCTTGTCTACTTTGGAAGAGCTGCATGCGTGAGTGAGTGCGTGTGTCTATCTCCATGGCGATGCCACGACCACATCCAACGTCACGCGGCCCCGCTGTTCCTTCTGTCTGTCTCTGCATGAGACGCAATGGGACACCCGTGCGCGTCGACAGCGGAGCTCCATGAATGTATGAGCTCTCCACCAGAATGAGAATGAACATAAGGGGCAGCTGAGCTGGTCTGCTGTTGTTATTGTATGGTCCTTTCCTTCCTTGAGTTTGACGCCAACAGAGTCAAAGTGTTCTTGTGGTCGAGTTGAAGTGACGCTTGTTTGACGATCTGACAGAGCTCTTGGGCTGCTGTGTATAGAGTATAGCGGGCGTGATGGACTGACTGGATGTTAAATTCCGATGGGATGCTAAACATGAGAAAGAAAGAATAGGAGACATGGGGCTTTTGTGTGTGAGTGTGTTGGTTGCCATGGCTCTCATGCTCATGCTGCTTCCCATTCCTTCATTCCTTCATTGCTCTGTATGGCTTTGTTCTTCTTCTATCAATACACTTACAGCTACACTTCATCTACTTCTCTCTTACTTCTTCTACTTGCTCTCTAATTCTCTCCACTTGACTTGACTCTTTTCTCTACTTCCATCTACTCTACTATCCTCTTCATTCACCAAAATGCATCCTTCCTTCACATGAAGAAGCTTAAATACTGTACATGCTCTCTCTCTCTTTTCTCAACCAGCTCAGCTGTCCAGGAGATCCGCGAGCGGGTGTGCCGTCGTGCACTCAATGAGCAGCGTGTGTGCAAACTGTTCGAGCAGCTTGCACCGCTCATGGAGGTAGCTGAGCTCCAGGCGGTTGAACCAGCGGCTATTGGCCGCCAGCTTGCTCCACATCGCGTGCGTCTCGCGGAACTCGCTGCTGCCGATCGTGCTCACAAAGCGGCTGAGCGCCGAGAACCGGCGCCAGCGGCTGAAGTAGCGACCGTCCAGTTGCAGCTCCACGAGGTACTCAGCGTGCTGCGCCTGTGACGCCTTGGCCTCCACGATGCGGAAGCTGCGGATCTGGATCTTCGCCGCGATGTGGCGGTGCGACGGCAGCGCGCGCATCCACGTGTGTGGGCTGCACGCGTACGGCGAGTCGTACACTGGTCGCAGCGGCGGGAACGTGCGGCAGATCTCGAACGCACCAGAGAGCTCACGGTTCAGCAGCGCCGAGTTGGAGTTGCTGGCGTTGCTACGCGTGCTCGAGGGAAAGTTGGGCAGCGACGAGCGGCGCGCGCTCGGGTGCAGTAGCAGACCGCCGCTCGCGTTGAAGTGGCTGCTCTCCTCGTTCTGCTCGTCGAACTCATCAAAATCCTCGAACCAGCCCCACTCAAAGCCGCCAGCCGAGTTCTGCTCATCGTGGGACGTGGACGCGTCGTCGGACACCGCGAGCTCGGCGTGGTCCTTCTCGAGCGCACCAAACTGTGAGCGCGGCGGCGGCGTGAACGCTTCCTCAACACCCGTGACTTGTTCTCTGCACACTGGACACCGCGTGCCAGACTGGATCCAGCGCTTAATGCACTTGGCGTGGATGCGGTGGCCGCACTGCGTGAGCTGCGTGTCCACGTCGTCCGCGAGGCACACTGGGCAGGTCTCGCCGAACTGCATGCCCACGTGGCGTTTGCCGCGCAGGATCTCCTCGGCGCGTGCCATGATCATCTGGCGGCGCGCGACCATCTCGGGGTCGTGCTGGCTGAGCTCATTCTCGAACTGGTTGCTGCTGCTGCTGTCGACGTCAAACACTGAGCGCAGCGACGAGCTGTTGTGGTACTGATACTGGTGGTGGCCGGACATGGCCATCATGGACGTGGCGCTGTTGGCGTCCTCGATCTGCAGCGGCTTGTCGCTCATGCTCTTGCGCATCAGTGGGAGGCGGCTGGCGCTGCTCTTACGGCGCAGACGCGTGGTGGTGCCGCTGGCGACCTTGCTGGTGGCGGAGCTCGTGGCTGAGCTGATGGAAGCGCTGGAGCTGTTGTGGTGCGTCGGGTAGGCAACGACGTGCTTGGCGGTCGTCGGTCGCGAGTCCCAGAGCATGGTGGCGCTGCTGCTGGTCGGCTCCATGGTGTCGAGCCCCATCTCTTGCTTGAGTCTGGTCGTGGAAGTTGGGAACTGGGTATCAGGTGCGAGCAGAGAAGAAGTCCGGACGCATGCAACTCTTGCGCGTGTGCACTTGCGTGGGGTGGACTTGCTGGCTTGTGTGTTGTGCGACTAACTGGCTTGCTCGACAGGCTTGCTTGTTGTTGTTTGTTGTTGATTGCGCGTGTGTTTGGTTGTTGTGCTGCGCTTGGCGAGTTCTCAACTGGACTGACAGACTTGGTACTGTACGCCAGCAAATAAGCAAATGATGGAGAGCAGAGCATGCCAACAACACACACTTGCGCAGCAAGAGCAAATAACACAAACAAGCAACAGCAACAGTTGCTTTTGTTGTGGCTGCCCCGTCTGCCGCACCTCGCTCGCACCTTTTTAACACAGTGGCGTGTGTGCAGAAACGAGTCGCAGAGTGCTCTCAATAGAGCGCCGCTTGTCGTATCAGCATGAATGTCCCACTGTGTGTGGCTCAGCTTTCAGTCTAAAAATAGGGTGCTTCGTCTTAAAATAGGTACAGCGCAAGATCGGGTTAGGCTTCGCAGACCCTATTCCGCATCGCCCGCTCGTACAAAAGGAGTTCGGATCAAAAGGATGTAAAAAGCAGTAAGCAAGTCTCTATAAGAGTCCTACTAACTCTCAGTGTGCCCTGGTGTTTTTTATTAGCGCTCGTATCCAAAGTGATCGGCTTGGGCTCCCCCAAACCCACAGAGCAAACCACATTAGGCTGCGCTAATGCACATCATTTTGCCATAATATATATTTATATATATCTTTGTGAACCTTTCAAGCAAGAACTGTTTTGGGATTATTTGTCGGCGCGTTGCACATGGTCTCCGCATCTTCCTTTCAATCCAGTGGCGCCAGGTTTCTGCGCCATGTGTGCCCCACACTCACTCCTGTGTGCTGAGTCCGGCCACTATTATTTGTTTCATTTCGCTGGTGCTTGGGTTTCGGTCGTCGCACGCAGCGAACAGCATCTGCTTGGTGGCGATCTGTCTACTTTGCATATACGAGCATGGCAAGTAACTGGTGGCAGCCATGACGCATTTTATTGTTGTCCTCTGCAGCTGGCACTTGATTTATTTCTTCTCGCTGGTTTTGTTATTCGCCAGAGTCACTGCCACATGGGGCTTTTGGCATATGGACTACGAAATGATGGCTTTATTTGGATGTACGTGAGATGAGAAAATGATGCCTTATCAGCTGAGGCTCAGATGGTTTTAGATCTTTTGTGGCCACAACGGTTCTGACCGTCAATTGAAGCTCTCATTCCGCCCAAAACTCTTTGTCAGCAAATAGCGCAAAAGCATTAACAAACCTTCCTTTTCACCTAGTGTCTGTAAGAATCAGGCAAAAAAACGACCGGTTTGCATGGTAAAATGAAACACACTTTAATCCAGAACAGTGCCAATACAAGAACTATGCCACCATCTTATAGCGACAGATCTCGTAAGTCACAACACAGGCTCGTGCAGTACGGCTCAAAGAGGGCACACATGATGGCATCCTGGCCGAGCCACAAAGCCTTCCTTTAACTGCTCTTATAAACGAAGTAGTCGTCCTGCTCCCCCAGCAGGAGGCTCCAAGCAGCCAACTGCTTGGAGTCATTATGTTAAAGCTCTCCATCACCTTCCTTCACTTTTAGGGCTTCTTCAGCAATTTGGTGAAAAATTTGAGGATTCTCCCGTCCTCCCTCGCTTTCATCACTCTGTTTCTCGGCGGGATGGTGATCACCAACTTGAAGTTGCGGCCGACATGGCTAAGCTTTTCAGCTGAGAGCTGCGCAACTGCACAGATTCGGTTGCTGTTGGCTCTGCCCTCCAGCTTACCCATTGCCGACATGGCAGATAGGCGGAGCGATGCACACAACCTGCGGCTTACTCGCTTGGCGAAATCTGGAGTGTAAACGGATGCACCTAGGTGCAGGACAGATTTTCCTGGCTTCAGAAGACTCGATTGGATGCGCAATGCACTTCTTGACTGCGAACACACAGAGACCGAGCACTGAAGGCGCTTTTGCGCAGTTGCGAAGGCGTAATGGACCACTCACTTGCGCTTTGCTTCTCTTCACCCTTTTGCTTTCCCACAAGTACAACTCGTCACAGACTCGTGTCACGCGGTACGCGGTCCGTGTGGGTGTTCTATCTGAAGATAATTGTGGACCAATTTTCCGTTCGGGTCGTTTCTTCGGCACCACGTGTTCTCGTGCTCATCAGTCATCTCATTCGGTCTTGTCGATCAATCTTCAGCAACAATTTACCAAACAAATGAAGACTCGAAAACTCCATCTCCAGAGTCAATTTTTCAGCGTCATCTTCAACTCGGTTGCATTTTTCTGAGACTGCTCACTCACCATCACTCTGTTCCATTTTGTCAATCGATCGGATCGGATTTGTCAATCCGTCGCTATTATTCTAGATCCTGCCATCAATCACACGAGACGAAACGATCATGCGCATCTTCCACCGCCATCGCCAACGTTGCGCAGAATGTCTACGTACCCAGATGAAGTCATCATCGCATCCTGGCGCACGACCGTTGAGTCGTCGTGTCGTATCTTGTTGTATCACAATCTTGCGTGTATCACGATCTCGCTCTCGCTGTCCACGTGGCGGCCTCGCCAGCGCTCTGCCCGTTGAGTTCTCACATGATCTGGTTGATGTACACGCTCCGGCAGCGCGAATTCTCAAAGGTGACGACGCGGAACGCCGGGTTCGCCTCAGCGATCTTCACTAGCCACTCCTTGCAGGCGCCGCAGGGGGCCAGCGGGTTGCGGTCGTTGCTGTCCACCTGCAGCAGCGCCGCCGCCGCATCCACCGCCGCGTCGTCGCAGGAGAACGTGCGCGGTCGCTTGGGCTTACGCGGGCTCTGGTAGTTGGAATTTTCGAGCTTCCTGCGCTTCGGGCTACCGTTCACGATGCTGTTGCTGTTGGTGGAGATGCTCAGCGCCGCCTGCAACTTGGCGTCAGCTCTGTCAGCATCATCTCCATCCTGCGATGTGCTGCTGGTAGTTGTCACGGTCGCTTGCGTCACAGTCGTGTCTTTCGAAATCTGAAATTTTCCGACATGCGGAATGTCAGCAAACGTGGTACTTTGCGTGGCAACGCTAGTCACAATCGCGCTCGTGCTTGTACCGCCCAAGTTCAAGCTCAGCACACCGATCATCTTCATAGCGCGGCGCTTGAGCGTCGGGTCGCTGGCCAGTGCACTGCCGATTGCGTTGCGCTCGGCGCAGAGCGAGCCCGTGGGCATGGACACCTCGCAGTTCATACCGCGATGCACGACTAGCCTCTTGACCCCCGTCTGCTCGTCCTCCTTCTCGATCAGCAGCACTGCGAGCACGGGCTTACGCGACTTGCGCAGCCAAAAATTGCCCACCTCGCCCTCCCCCTCGGCACGCAGGAACTGGTCGCGGAAGATCCGCATCTCCTTCACAAGCGTCTGCGTGAGCACGTCCGCGTCTGAGGACGCCACGCACGGCGAGGCCTCGATGTTCTCGAACGAGTGGAAGTCCACGTCCCCCATGCACAATTTTCGCTCGTGCCAGAACGTCTTGAGCTGCCACAGGTGCAAGTACGACGGCCGGTAGATGCGCAGCGACGCGTTGAGCGCGCTCAGCCGTGCCGGCGGGCCGTCCGTGTACGCGATCGTGACGTGGAAGTGCGCCTTCCACGCGTCGCCGCAGCGATCCACGAGCGCCTCACGGTGCGCCTCGAGCCGCGGCCGCAGCTCGCGCGTCATGAACTGCACGTTGTCGTCGAAGCGGAAGATATTGGAGCCCGAGTGCACCTGGATCACATCCATCTGCTCGTAGTACTGCTGCACGAAGAGCTTGATGAGCTGCGCGGTCGTCTCGGTCGAGTTGCCATGCACCGAGTGCGCGTCGTTGCGCGGTACGCCTGCGCCGCTAATCAGATAGATGATCTGCTTGCTGCGCTCCGATTTGAACTCCGTCAGCACCTTGTGCCACTTGGGCAGCAGCAGCGCGATGAGCGGGAAGTACACCGCGGTGATCGCCACGTTCGTCCAGTGTTTGGCGATCAGCTGGAACGTCTCGCTCCCGCCTACACATACAACACACACAGTCAGTCTCTCCTTAGAAATTCTTGCATTGCGTCATGAAGATACACATTTATAGCCAATGCAGCCCACTCGCTCACCTCGGATCTGAAAGTCGTGCAGGTTCGCGACGGGAATGGGGTGGCCGTCGAGCTTGAAGCCCACGGGCGACTGCGTGTCGTGGCAGCGCGCCTTCCACTGCCTCTTAGCCGCTCGCCCCTTGCGTTGCTCGGGGGCGATGTCCAACATGCTCGGGTGCAGGCTGCGCGTAGTCGGGCTATCTGCCTCTGCACCGTTAGCGTCTTCTTCACACGTCGACGACAGATGCGTCGAGTTTACCGGCGCGGCGCGCAGCTCCTCGACTTTGTCCATGATCACCCGGCTGGTCTGCTGGAACAGGCTGAACTTGGGGCGGCCCAGCATCGACAGCGGCACCGACGCGCCGTCCGCCGTGACCACGTGCGAGCGCCGAGGCTTGTGCTGCCCGCCGTTTGCGCTCTCATTGCTGCTGCTGATACTGTCGCTGGCGTCGTCGCGAATCCACGAGAGCTCCACGATCAGGTCCGAGTGCGAGATGTTGTGCACGAGGAACTCCATCGTCTCGTAGCGCCAGCTCGGTTCGTCTTTGGTTTGGTGTGTG
>JALBZB010001065.1:0-13636 GCA_038050625.1 Pythium sp. MPC-2022a
ACCAAGAAATCAAGTCACTTTGATGGGTTGATCGACTTGCCTTGCGCTATATTTTTAATTCTTCTTGAGTAATTTGCAGCAGAAAATAATATGAAGCATGATCACTTCGAGTGCCACTGGTGTTCATATTACTGACAGACGAAGAATGTAGACGACGTCTTAAAGTGAATGCTGCTCCCTGTCTTTCGAATCCGAACGCGACAAGGTAATTATGTCGGATACGCACTGCAAAATCAGCACGAAGCGCAAACACTCGTGAAGCTGTTCAAGGTGTCAACGAAGATGAAGATATCGATCATCCAACGGCTTCACGGAGTGACCCAGACTTTCATGTCGAAAAGTGTTGGGGCATACTTTTCTGCTTGTACTCTTGAGGACGCCTCCCAGAGTGGCTCACCCCAACTTACTTTCTTTTCGGGTCGTGACAGCCTATCAACCAGGACGAGGCGTAAGTACTCACTCGTGAAGTTAGCCAGCTGTCCAAGGTGCTTGCGAAGACATCCAGAGTACTAGTATCAGCGGCTTCAAAGAGTGAACCAAACTATCATTGGCAGGTTGTAAGCAGCGAGTCCACGGTTTGAGGTTAGCGTAACGTTAGATAAATGGGTAATGCGCTCTTTCTTCTGCTTCACTGACGAGCAATGATAATGGAGTGTACATGATAGTTTGCGGGTGAGTGTGTACTTATCTTATATATCCTTTCTTTGTGTACGTGGTGGCGACTACCTCCTGCCTCATGATGTGTATCTCTGTTTACGCGTAGAGCTGCTTGGTGAACGAGAAGAGGTCGTGCACGCCACCTTCCTTTTGCGCGCAGAGCGAGCGGCGTTCGAAGCGCAGCTTGCCCGCGTAGAGCTCTTCGTGGAGCTGAGGGATCGTGCGCACACCCAAGTCCTGGAAGCCGTGACGAAGACTCTGCTGCATGAACGGGATGTACTGGTGAATGGTGCCGTTGTCGACGACCGCGCCGGCGACGCCGTAAACAATGTTGTCGCCGCCGTCGCTCGCCGCCTTGTTGCTGCGGTAATACTCATGGCTGCCGATGCCGTAGTAGCGCTTCAGGCGCTGGCCGTCCTCGAAGTAGTAGTCGCCTGGCGCCTCCGAGGTGCCCGCGAGGCTGGAGCCCATCATGACGCACGACGCACCAAGGGCCAGCGCCTTCATGGCACAGCCTGAGTTTCCGATACCGCCGTCCGCGATCACAGGCACGCCGTACTCTCTCGCCATAGCAGCGGTGTTATAGATCGCCGACAACTGAGCACGACCTACAGCCTTCACCATCTGCGACGTGGACACCGAGCCGACGCCCATGCCGACACGCACCGAATCCACGCCGGCTTCCAGCAAACTGCGCAGCTGCTTCGTGGTCACGACGTTGCCACCCACGACTTCCACGGATGGATAGGCCTCCTTAATGTGCTTGACGAGCTCCAGCTGCGCGTCCGTGTCACCCTGACGCGCATCCAGCACGATCACGTCCACTCCGGCTCCGACCAGCGCGGCGATGCGCAGCTTGGCCTCGTCGTTCACGGGCACCGCCGCGCCGACCAGCAGCTTGAACGTCTCGGGGTCCTTGAGCGCGTTCGGGTAGTCGCGGTTTTTGACCAAGTCCATGCGCGTGACGATCGACACGAGGTTGCCGAGATCGTTCACGATTGGGAGCGTGCCCACCTTCGCGCTCTTGAGCGCCTTGTTCGCCTGCTCGAGCGCGCACGGGTACATGGCGACTGTGAGCTGGTCGCGCGGCACCATGAGCTCCGAGAGCTTCTGCGAGCGGTCCTCGATGAAGTCGACATCGCGACTCGTCACGAGACCCATGAGCTTGCCGTTCGGCAGGCCGTTCTCCGTGATCGGCACGCCCGAAACCTTAAGCTGGTCGAGGTCCGCAATCGTGCTGTCCGGACTCAGCACCTTCGGCGACACAATGAAGCCGTTCTCAAACTGCTTGACCACGCGCACCATCTCGTCCTGCACGGCGATGCTGTTGTTGTGGTGCAAAATGCCGATGCCGCCCTGCAGCGCGAGGCCGATCGCCATCTTGGCCTCTGTGACCGTGTCCATCGGCGAGCTCACGATCGGCGTCGACAGCTTGATCTTCTTCGTCAGGCGCGATGAAAGGTCGACGGCTTCAACGCCAAAGTCGACTGTACAATGCGCAAGAGAGAAAGAGAGAGCGGCGTTAGCCATTGATTGTTATGATTGTGCACGTGCAAGCGATGACAACGCACGACGTACTGTGGCCAGGCTGTTGTTGGGCAATTGATGTCGGCATGCATAGCCCAAAATTGTACACACACAAAGATACAAGATGGTTAGTGGGGTCGTCTTCTTCATCTTCAACATGGTCTAGTCATTCATTGCCAGCTAATAAAGAGTCACGTAGCAGAGCCCGGTGACTCCAAGCCCGGGACTTGCAATACACTAACAAGCCACGTACGAGTGCGATGATGTCGTCGAAGGTGAGCCCGTCGCTCTCCTCATGGCGGAAGATCTGCTGCGCGCTGAATCCGTCCAGCAGCTCGTCACCAAAGTCGCTCATGGTTGCTTCAATCTTGCTGCTTCTGCTGCTTCTCGTCTCCTCTGATCTCTGTGAGTCGGGGAATGAACACCCGCCCATGCATGACTAGCAGTCAACTGTTGTTGCATTTTTATTAGGTGTGGCTGTTGGCTGTGGCGTCGCGGCCTTAATTCAAGAGCGCTCTTCTATTTGAAGGGAAACAAACCATTCCAAAACAAGGTGAGCTTTTAATACAAGTTGCAGTTTACAGTTGTATTACTTCAACATGGTCAGGAGTGATGGTCTTGAAAGTCCTGACCTTGAGTGCGTTTGATCGATCATGTTTAAAATCATTTGAGATTGCAGAGCTGCTGAAAGAGCTGCTGCGCGCGGTCGTCGTCCCACTCCATCGAGTCTTTCGAGTCAATGCTGTTGTTGTCGTTGCTGAGTTCAGGACTTATCAGCATGGATCGTGGTTGGAGCTACACAGACATGTACACACAAAAGGCATTTCTCATCACCACCAGGTACACAGTTGGTGACACAAACTTTTGATGAGCAATGGGTCCATACCGCTCGTGGCATTTGAGCTTTCGGCTTCGGCTGGTTCAATGACGTTGAGTGCTGCTGTGGGATCATTTGCTGGAGCAGACACTGGAGCTGTTCTTCAGGAGACAGAGAGTACTCTAGCGGAGGGGTCGCTATAGCTGCTCGAAGTTGGTCCTTACTTCGCTGGTGCAGATCGTGCTGCGATGCTGAGGGCAGTATGATCTTCGAGAGTGAGGTAGCTCTTGATACTGGGATCGGAACTGTCTCGACTCCGAAGAACAGATCGTCGTATTCTGGTGGTGGGCTCGCTGGTCGAGTCGCTGGCGATACCATCGGTTGCCGCTGGGTTTGTGCCTGAGACAAGGACGGGTGAGGCGCAAGAAACTGGCGAACAGGCGGGAGCGCGAAACTCTCACTCACCACCGAGCTCTTCTTTTTGACTCTGATGAATCCACAAACACACAACGAGCACACGTTAGCAAGTCAGAATTTAGGACCTCAATTGAGGTGTGGGCCTGACTTACAGCTTCTTCTTTGGTAATGATACCACCGCCTTGGACCTCTTCGATTGTTTCTTCTTTCTACAGCAGCAAAATGTTAACCAACAGCATAAAATTTTGGACAATGTGCCAGGACAAGATTGAAGACACACAGACAAACGTACAAAGTTCGAAGACTGCTCTGAACCTCTCCACTGGACTTCGACTGCCGCTGGGTGGATATCGCAGCTGCTGCAATTCCCGTTCGTTGTTGATACAGAGTCGCATTCAGTTTTGAGACAAAGCCTCCTTCTCCTCCGTTTCCTCTCTTGTCATGCGACTCCTGATTCTCGTCGGCAGCGATTCGTCGTTGCCGTCGGTCCGTCAAAAGTGCTTTTCCAAGCGGGCTCATCTCATTTCCCCACCGTTGCCGCTCGTCATAGTCCTCTGGGGACATTTGATCCCTCGGGTGGTCCATAAAGTCTGTGACCATTGAAAGTAAGCGAGTGAGTCGTAAGCATTAATACATAGTGCCACCCGATACAACCTACGTACAGCCTGGCGTTCGCGACCGGAGCATCATGTTCTCGAGCTTCAGAAGCCGGATCTGCTCTTTCAGATCCATGATCAGCTTCTCCTGTTGTTCAAAGAAACACTGTCGTTAGAGATTCTCATCCACACAACAGCTTCAGTTAATGAAGCCAATTTACATGGGGACTCAGCACTGCTGTGGGCCGGTTCTTGATCTTGGCGACGCCCATCGCGAACTCGAGCGTGCGGATCGACTCTGTGCAGAACTGCGGCACCGAGTTCACGCACGCGATCATCAGCGTCTTGCTGTTCCCGCCCAGGCTGTCGATCAAGAGCTATGACACAAAATGATATCCGCTCACAGAGTTAGTCAGGCCATCTACAGATATATAATACCATAGCATCAACGTATCCAAGCTCACAACAATGTTACCATGGTCAGCTTGGAGTCACGCACAGGCACGAACTTGGACTTGGCCTTGGCGTTGAGCGCTTGGATGACCTGGTTGAGGCAGTACAGACTCTTGTTGATGTGGCCCGTCTCCTTGAGCTGTGCGCCGACTGCGCCCGTGTCGTTCACGCGCTCGCTGCCCGCCAGGTCCACGATCGTGAGCTTCCCATACTTTTTTACTCCGCCATTTCCATCATCTAAGGGCATCGAGTCAATGTAGATCGTCACGAGGCAGTGGCTCCGGTTCGAGCGTTCGTTGAGCAGGTGGCTGGACTTTGTCCGATTCGCCGCCGCAGTCTTCACGACCCGGATGATCTCCTGCGCGCTCGCGCACTGCACGACCGTGGCATTTTCGAGGAAGAAACCGTGCTCCTTGGACGACCGCACATTCAGGCTCTCCTTGCGCGGGTCGAACACGTCACGCACCTGCTCGTTGTAGATCTCCACGCACGTGATACGCAGCGTGTACTCCATTTCGAGCCTTCGAGCGTCGACGACCCGCATGAGCTCCACCGCGATGCGTGGCAAGATTCCGTCGGAGGCCAGGAGAGTGCTGCTGATGGGCTTCTTCTCGTCCTCTTTGCCAAAGATCGTGAACGATTTGCCCGCGCCAGTCTGTCCGTAGGCGAAGATCGTCACGGGGAAGCCGTCGAGCGCCGCCTCGATGAGCTGCGGGGCCTGGATCGCGTCGAAGACCTCGTCCTGGCGCATCGACGGAGACAGAAACGTGTCACACTGGAACGACGCGGCCTTGGTGCGCTGCTCGTCCGTGTACACATACACGGCGCTGCCATCGGGGCTTGAGGTGATCGTATCCTGGTTTTCTGGTGGTGATGAGGATGAAGAGCGGGGATACGGCTTGGCGCGTACAGCCACGCGGATCTTCTCCTCTCGCTCCATGAGCCTTGGACCAGCTTTTGATAACTTTGCGATTCGAGGAGCTCAGGTGTAGCTGTTCAATGTTTCGCTCTGTTATTGATATTGGTAACGGCAAGTTTGGCTGCCTATATATACTGCCTGCTTTCTTCAGCAACTCAAAAATACATGGTGGTTGTCAGTTGCCTTGGTGAGCTTTGAGGGCTTGTGTTGGTTGCTCATGAGGAGTCTGAGGGCGATCCGAGCAGCCCGCTGCTGGTGGTCGACGACGAACTCGAGTCGTCGCTGTCGGCGTCAAACTCGAGTGGGATGAGCTGGATGTCGCAGCCGTCGCGGTGGGGACTCAGCTCGATCACAGTGTTCGTGTACGACTCGAGGTACGGCACCTTTTCGGCCTCGCAGCCGGCAAAGTAGCCCATGAGGCAGCGCAGCACCGAGTCGCTGCAGATCACGAGCACGTCGCGCTTTTTGCGCTCAAACTCGATGATGAGCGACCGTAGGCGGCTGATCAGGTCCACGTAGCTCTCACCCCCCACGCCTGGGTACCGGTACCGAAGCTTGTCCTGCTGGCGCGCGTGGTAGTGCTTGGGGTAGTTGCTCTTGATCTCTTCGTACGTGAGTCCTTCAAAGTCCCCACCGCCGAGTTCGTTGAGCAGCGTCGTCGACACAAAGCGCTTCAAGTGCCTCGTCGGCAAGTAGCTCGCCGTCTGGCGCGATCGCTTCATTGCGCTGGTCCACACCTCCATGTGTCGCTCCAGGTGCTGCTTGTCCAGGAACCGGCCAATCGCCTTCGCCACTTTCTTGCCATCTTCCGAGAGGTCCGCGTCGAGACCGAGGATGCCGCGGCAGCTCGTGACGCTCGGACCGGGCCGCACGAGCCAGATGCGCCGTGGGAACAGGTGGATGTTCTGCAGCAGCGACACGATGTGGCTCTGCAGGAAGCCCTGGCAGAAGCGTGCCTGAATCTTCTCGCCCGCGTTGTAGACCTTGACGTAGCACGCGTGCCCGCCGTCCTCCGAATCCTCCACCGTTTGGTACACGCGCTCGTACTCGGCCACGCGCTGACGGAAGTCGGCGAGCGCACGCTCGGCGTCCTTGCCGGCGTAATCGTCATTCGACAGTTTTCTGATTTTCGTTCACAGCATAAACAACGACATACATCAGTTGATGATGCAAATGATTCGAAAAATGATGATGATGGCTGATTAGGCAGGTGGATATACCTTCGGTAGTTGGCTTCCAGGAGCTCCGTGTTGTCGCAAATGCTCTCGACGAACATCACGCGGATGTTACGATGCGTACGCACCTTGCTCAGGATGCTTTCTCTATACAAGCAAGAATAGGAGCATACATGGATCAGTAAAACGCATGAGAAAACCCACACACAGCACATTCGCTAATATCTTACCGTCGGATCTTAGTCGTATTCGTGGCGTCAAACACTGCGACGTGGCCCTTGGTCTCGAGCCAGTCGATGAGGTCGTCCAGCACTTCCATCGCGAGGTCTTCGCGCAGCTTCTTGGCGCCTTCGTTCTCTGCGCTGAAGAAGTTCGCGTCTTCGCCGGCCTTGCCGACCTGCCGCCGGTGGTCACCTACATTGAACATCTTGGTGGGAAAACCCAGCCATTCGATGTACCGGGTTGCCTTGTGCACCACAAAGCTCTTGCCGCGCGCGGGTAGTCCGACCATCACGAGCACGAGCTTCTTCTGCGCCGTCATGAGGCCGTCCGCGAACGCCTGCTGCTGCTGGTGCATGTTCATGGGACTGCCGTCACACCCCGCGAGCACCAGGTCGCGCTCGTCGTCGCTCAGGTCGGTCTTGGTCCACATCCACTGCGAGTGGCGGCCGTCCTCGAGGCTGTTAAGGCGGTCGATGCGGTGGTTCTCGAAGCGGCGGCGCATGGATTTCCAGAAGAGCAGCTTCTTGCTGGTCGAGCGGAAGAACGCCATCAGCGCCTCGCGGTGGTAGAGCAGCTGCAGCGCCAGCAGCATGCCCACGGGCCACTTGCACGCGCGCAGCGTCGCCATCGTCTTGACCATCTCGTGTGTTCAGTCTGGTTATGCTCGGTGTTGATGTTCGTATCTTTGCTTGGGCTTGTTGGAGAATGGAAATAATGAGGAGCTCTTCCAGTTCTTTGTGTGTGAATGAGATTCATCCGCAACAGTTAAAACTGGTGAGACATGAAAGAAAGCACAAGCGCGACACGTACCCCCGGGCGTAACCGTAACTTCCCGGTTTACTCCAGCTGACTTGACTGCAGGGACCATCATTCCGCGCTTAATAGAAACGGTAGAAACGAAGAAATCTGAGATTTGGACGCGTTTCTATGCTAAGCCAAGTCTGTCGTGATGCTGCAGCCATTTTCGTTCCCTTCTTTGAGAAGCTCAGCACATTTGACGGACGACGGTGATGACGACGCTGCCGCACAAGCCAATGAGAGCGCCGCACACGCACCAACGCCGAGCGCTCCAGCGCCACGCGATCGTGATTCAGGTGCGTACCCTTCTTGCTCTATGTGGTTACGCCCTTCTCTCTCTCTGGCGTTTAATCAGCAAACTGAGTTCAAGTGTAGCTTCTCGCGACTGGATCGACGACGCGGCGATTTCTGCTGATTGACTGACTGATTGACTCATTTTGTGTAGGCAGCGTTTCGCGGCTGGCGCACTCGCAAGCGCGTTGTGTGGGAAGTCCGCGAAGAGCTCGATGCGTTTGTCGCAGACATGCAGCGGAACATGCACGTGGCTCAGATGCTGCTTGGAGCGGTGGCGTTACCACCGCGAATTGCGGAGGCGCGCTGGCTGGTCGAGAGTGAGCGCAGGTGCCACTTGCACCTGCCGCGCATGGACGACAGCGTCTTTGGCATTGCGTTTTCGTTTCCACCAGAACCCAAATTGGTGCTGAATGATGACGGACTGAGCAAAGCAGCAATGCTACCAAGCAGCAATGATGAGACGAGCTCTCGGGATGGTGAGGAGCAAGCGGCGGAGGTTGTTTCGCACCAAGCAGCAGTGACAGCTGTTGAACCACTGGATACTTCAGTTTACCCAATTGAAGAGCGTGCTAATGAGTCATGCGAGCATACGGCTGCTGATAGTGCCAGTACTAGCAGTAAAGATGCGACGATGAATGAGCAAGTTGCACAGAGCGAAAAGGTGGACGAGATCATTCGAGAACACGCTTACGCGGAAGTCACGTTTCCAGAGCCAGCATCAAAAGAAGAATCAAACGTCACCAGCAGCAGCGCGACTTCAGCGAAACTCAATACACACGTGGCAAACCTCCTGTCTGTGGAAGCGATCTTGGCGACCCACACGCGAGACGACATCCTGCGAGAGCTCGAGTGGGCGAGACAAGCGCTGCGCGACCGACGAAAAGTGAGTGACTCACGAACCCATTTACACTTGTTAGCGCGCTTGATGATCATACTGATGCGCCGTGTTGCTTGCCCTTCATACAGTACCTCCACAGCCGACCGAAGAGAAGCGTGGAGATCGCAGTGAGTTCATGCGGATGAATGCCTGGAGAATCTTTGCTGAACCTTGTAAATAATAGACTTCACCGTGTATCTAAATGCCAATACTTCGCTCTCATCTACTAAATCTAACTACGCTTCAATCTACCTCCATAGCCTTTTTAAAAAAATACGTGACACTCACTATGGGCGACTTCGTTTCTTCGCTTAGAACTGGAGCTCGTGCACGCGGTCGTTCTTCGTAAGCGTGAACTTGGCGTTCAGGTATGCCTGCAAGTACGGCTCGTCCTTAAGCTTCTTCATCAGCGCGACGTCGACCGCTTTCTGGTCCTGCTTGCGCTGTTCGCTGATCACTGGCGCCTGTATGTTTGGTACAAATTCACATGTGAGCGTGTGGCTTGGGAACTTTAGGAACAGCGATCCCAAGCGCTGATTGATAGAGCAACAGCTCAAGATAGCGTCCATCGCCATATTGACAACAGAGCACACCATCATAACCACACAAGGCAGTAGCAGGGGATGAGCTATACAAGCAAGCAATAACAACTTACGCTCGAGGCTTGCGCGAAGAACTGGTCCTCCTTGCTCTCCTTCTTCGACGGCTTCTCCTTCGCAAAGTACGAGTCGTCGATCTCCGGCAGCGTCACGTCCGTCAGATCCACTTTCGTGGACGTAGCGATCACGAACGCTTGGTTCACGCGACGCAGCGGCACGCCATTCACCTTGTAGGGGCCTTTTTTGTATAGGCAGCATAACGTCATGAGTCACTCAGTTCATACTCAGGTGCTCTTGATAATTACGAGCGAACGCACCCGTCACGAGCAGCGTGCCAGACGGCAGCTGCTTGAGGAACACGACGCGCTTGCCGCGGAAGCGTCCCGAGAGCAAAATGAGCACCGTGCCGGGGGTGATCGACGCGCGCAGCTTGGCGGTCTTCTTGCTGTTGCGCGCGGTCTTGGCGGACGCCAGCTTCTTCGGGATGTAGTCCGCCGGGTACCACTTCTTGGCAGAGTACGCAGGCGTCTTCACGGCATCTGCGGCCGATACTTTCTTGTCGTCGCTGGTGCTCTTGGCGCGCGGCGCGAAACGGCCGTTGGTTCGCGCCAGACTGTTGGCGGCGATGGCGTTGATGCCGCGCGCCAGCTCAAAGTTCTGGCGCTTGCCGCTCTCTTGGACGGCCATCGTAGACGGAAGTTTGCTACTACGAGAGGGTGGGGTGCGCATGTTAGTACACTGGGTTAGTGATTCACGTGCACATAGCGCCTGAGAGCTTCCCAGAGAGGGTCCTTCAGCGGCTCATAGAGCAGGCCGTCTTGTACCTTGCTTGAGTTTGCTGCTTTCGGGAAAATGGGGAGCCTTGCTCAAACAAACAACACCACTCAACACACACACATAAGAGAGAGCCTCTATAAAATATCAAAACTCCCCATTTACTTACTCACATTTAGTCAAGAGGGGATCCTCTATACATTATAAAGAGGTAATACCCATTCACTACAAAAAACAAGTCAAACGAAAAACCATTTGAAACCTCTATAAAATATGCTAGCCCGTGATTGGTGGATACAATGCGAGTTTCCTCTAATCAGATCACTGTCATATAATAAATAAAGAGCACTTTTTGTGTAAAGTGATCGAAATGCTCAATTTTCCTTCAAAAGCTGGAAATTGGAAATGTTCTGAAGTGGTGCATGCAGATCCATTCAAACGCGGCTTGTGCTCTTTCTTTTCTGTCTCCTATCAGTCGATATCGCTGCTCGTTTAACCTCCAGAAGATGTCCTCATAAAGTGGACACTCCCAACATCGTCCAAGTCAGTCTTCTGCCAGTTGTGTTTACTGGTTGTGCTTCTCGTAGAGCGTCTTCTGCTTCGCCTGCTCCTTCAGCAGCTTCTTCACGAGGCCCTTGCTCACTGGCTCGCCCTTCACATCATGCGTTGGGATTCCCTATCACAATTATAACACAACACAAACACACATAGTCAGTGAGCCAATCCCAGATACGCCATCATGGATGAGATTCATGGATCAGAACGTACATTGTCGTCAAACTTGGAGTACTTGTCGGTCTCGCTGGTGAAGAGCTGCGACGGGTGGATCTTGGCCTTGGCTTCTAACTCCGCCTTCTTCTTGGTTTCTTCCTCCAGTCGTAGGCGCTTCTGCTCCTCTTTCCGGCGCTTTTCGTCCGCCTTCTTCTGGAGCTCCTCGATCAGCTCGTCCTTGTTCGCAAGCTTCCAGACGGCCGAGCCCGCGGCGCGGTCCTCCAGACGCACACCAGCGTACGGGAGCTTCTCGTCGCGCACTTCGTCGCAGAGCTTGAGGATCGACGTCGCGAGCGCCTTGACGTCCCCGCCGGAGCGCGCAGCTTCGCGGATCTCGTCGCGGAACTGCGCAAAGATGTCGAGGATCGGCGTCAAGATCGTCTCCTGGTCCGCGGCGGCAGCGCCGTCCGAACTCGAGCTCAAAGGGAACCCAATGTCGCCGCTCGCCGCGGGGATCAGTCCAAAGATGCGCAGGATTGACGTGATGTACTCGGCCGCCGCGCGGATAATCATCGACACGTGCTCCTTGTCGCTCGCCATGTAGCGGTTCACTTCCTTCGCGAGCTGCTGCAGGTGCAGGATCGCGCCGGGGGTGTTCAGATCGTCCGCGAGCGCCTGGTGCACGCGCTCCTTGCACTCCAGGAGCGCGTTGTTGAGCTTCTTCTCGACGTCGCCCCACTTTTGCGACTTCTCAATACCGAGTTCGCGCAACTTCGCCTTGACGTTCTGGAAAAACTCGCTGAAGAAACGGTCGACGCTCACGGCCTCGTCCATCGAGTTGTCGTTGTAGTCCATCGGCGCGTTGTACTTGTGCAGCAGGAACAAAAAGCGCAGCTGACGACTGGTGTTGTCCATGAGCGCCTCCTGGATCTTGACAAAGTTCTTCAGGCTCTTGGACATCTTCAAACCCTCGATGTTCAAGTGGCCCGTGTGCACGAAGTAGTTCACCCACTGCGAGAAGTTGAAATACGCCTCGGATTGCGCGATCTCGTTGTCGTGGTGCGGGAAGCGCAGGTCGATGCCGCCAGAGTGCATGTCAATCTTGCCGCCCGCCAGGTGCTTGAGCACGTCGCTCGCCATCGCCGAGCACTCAATGTGCCACCCTGGACGGCCCTCGCCCCACGGCGACGCCCAGAACGGCTCGCCCTTCTTCGACTTCTTCCAGAGCACAAAGTCGCTCACGTTGCGCTTGTCGCTCTTGCCGGCAGAGAGCGAACCTTCGCCCTCGGCTAAGAGCTCCGATTGACCGACGTTCTCCGGGAGCAGCTTGCCGTACGCCTTGCCCTTGGACTGCGCGAACGCCGCAGTGTCAAAGTACACAGACCCGTTGCTCTCGTACGCGAAGCCGTTCTTGATAATACCTTCGACGAACTCGACGATCTCCGGCACGTACTCGCTCACGCGCGTCATGACCGCCGGTGTCTTGATATTGAGCAGCGCCATGTCTTCCATGAACGACTTCTCCCAAAACTTGGAGAGCTCTTTCGTGCGGCGCATGTTGTCTTCCGCTGGCTGCTCGGACGCCCACTGCATCACGGCCTTGGTGCGCTCGTCCTTGTCCGCCGGGAGCTCCTGGCCCTTGTGCGCCTCGAGCCAGCCGTTCTCGGCCGCGCGGATGATGATCTTGTCGTCAATGTCCGTGATATTCATCACGAGCTCCACCTCGAAGCCGAAGTAGTCCTCCATGATGCGGCGCGCGTAGTCAAAGCACGTGTACGTGCGGCCGTGGCCCAGATGGGTCTGGTCGTACACGGTCGGGCCGCACATGTACCAGAGCACGCGCTTGCCTTGCATGGGTACGAACGGCGTCTTGGAGCGCGTCATGCTGTTGTAGAGGCGCAGCGGGTAGTGCTTCTCCCAGTACTCGGTGAGCGAGTTCATGGGTGCCGGCGGGTACCACGTCGGCTGCTTCACGGTCGGTGCGGCGGACATGCTGGCTGGCGGCAAAGTGATGGATCGATCGACCTGGTGCTGCTGCTGCTGCTGGGATTTTAATTGTGAGAGAGCTCTTGCTGGTTGAGAGCAAGCCAAAAAGCGAGCGAGGGGCAAAAATGGGTGGGCTCATGTGGACCACACAGCGCTTGTTGAAATGCATTTCAGCCAATGAACGTGTTTTTAAGAATGAATTTCGGCCAATAATAGATGCGTGTCAGCGTGGCGTGGCATCAATTGCTGCTGCTGGTTCAACGTGCGCTGAATACCTGCATGGAATGGAATGATTGCTGGAATGGCCCAAGCATTTTTTCTTGTGGAGAGCTACTTCTGACAATCAACCCACGCTGCGGTTGTGGCTGCGCGCGTCTGAGTACAACCACTACAGGAACACGCGGTCATCCATTCGTCTACATCTCCTCCATCATGTCTGCATGGAATGGTGGAATGGTGGAATGGTGGAATGGAGAACTTGTCCAAGCGCTTTTCTCGTGGAGAGCCTCTCACAATTCGCCACATGGGTTCAAATCCACAGCTCCACACATTCGTCTACAAATGCGCGTGAGGCTGTGTAGTTCTACGGCAGCGCAGACAAATAAATGCCACAGGATTGTTAGCATGTAGCTGCATCTTTTGCCGAACAATTAGTGATGGCGAGTGGTCACGCAAGGATAACGATTTCAAGGAGAACATGCTTCATTTGTGTATTTGCTCTGCAAATTCAAATTACGCGAGAAAGAAATACACGAAATAAAAAAAGAATGCACGATGCATCAAGACGAAGCCCGGAATGGGTTGATTTCTTAGC
>JALBZB010001066.1:0-13633 GCA_038050625.1 Pythium sp. MPC-2022a
CGACCAACAGCACCTTGTAGAGCCGCTGGCGGCCGACAAAGCGCGCAAATTGGCTTAGAACCCCGCTGCAATTGTCATTGCCATCGAGTCCTGCACTCTCGGCATCGTAGTCGTCGTCGTCATCCGAATCGTCAAAGAAGGACTTTGAGGCTTTGGGGAAGGCGAACTTGAAGTGCGGAGGCGACTCGAACATCATAGGACTGACGGAGGACGCAGAGTGCCCTTGCCTCATAGTGCTCTGTTTGCTCTTGTGGATATCTTGTATTGTGAGCTGTGGGAGCTTGGATCTTGATTGACGAATGGTGGCGAGCGATCCTTTGGTGGCGAGGTGAGCTCTTTCTCTCTTGTGATCCGTGCGTGTGTGGCTGTGAGGCGTCTGGGGATCTAGAAGGAAAACCAAAAGCGACCCTAGACGCGTCTCCATTCACAAACAAAGCGTCCCCACCACCATCACTTGCCAATTGCGAAAAAAACGACTTATTGAGGAGAAATGAGTTCATGCTTTCATCAGACTGGCTCACATCTATTATTGAAGGAAATTGGTGTCTGAAGGTTCGCACTGATGCTGGTTTTCGTATCTTGGGATCTAATTCATGCACCGCTTGCTGGACACAACGCTGAATTCCTACGACTCTTATGACCAAACTACTTAGGAAAACAGCTCGATTCTTCTTATGATAGAGAGCGCGAGTCTGTGTGTTGGTTGGTAATGGGATTGAAGGTTTTGATTCATGTGTTTGTTTATTAAGAGCGCCTGCATGGATTACGCCATGGTGTGATGGTTTTTGGTCCTCTTCGAGACTTCGACACAGGTGCTGGGGATAGAAATAGTGGCAACTGCTGGTACATTGTGTCGTCCAAAGCCTGCGCTTTGTCTTCGTCTGTACCATCGATCGGCGCTGTTTGGGAGGCTGTTGTCTCCATCGAGCAGGGCAAAGTCTCGTGCTTTGCGGCTCAAACACGCAGGTCTCCGGAATCAAGTAGCATTGATAACAACTCTCGTTGCAATCAACACCTAATGGGTGGTACGCACCAACGTGGTCGTACTCCATGCGGTGAATAATCAATCCAGCAGCTCCTTCAGTCCGGCACAGGCTCATCACTCGCGCGGCGCTCGTTGCACTTGGCAACAAGAGGACAGCGACTGCGCAGCAGATACTTCATGCGAAGTCATCCAAGTATAATGTACCTGTGTATTTAGTTAGTCTTGATGCACGTATAGGGCGGCTACTGGCGCATAGCCAGGCATCAGAGATTAGTCACCTCTCGCCCGCAATCGCAACTGAGCCTTCAACGCTTGACGCGTGCGTCGTATCTTGATTGCTTTTGCTTTTTTACAATTCGGCGCCGTCGCGCATGATCTTGACGAGCTCGACGTCGAAGACGAGCGTGGCCTTGCCTGGGATCTTTGGCGGCGAGCCGCGATCACCGTATCCCAGGTCTGACGGGATCGTCAGCGTGCGCTTCTCACTGTCAAAGCACACAGGGCATCACGGTACAAATTGTGAGTGAATGTGTATGATAGAGACTACAGACAAGTGAACCAAAAGCCTTTAAGCGTACCCGATGCACATGCCACTGAGACTGATGATGTGTCAGCAACACATTCGCGACAACACACAACAGTACAGTGTTGGTTAGAACCTGTGAGTTTTTGCCAGCTAGTGCGGACAAAATGAACCAGATACACGCATGCATCGCCACGCACCCTTCGTCCCAGCCCTGCACAGTTCGCATTGAGCATCACACGTTCACACGGAAGCATCCATACACAGAGGGGAGATACACATTAGCACGCTCTCTCCATATATGAATCCATATATTTTGATAATATCTGCAACGCACCTTGATGACCTGGCCAGCGCCGAGCTTGAAACCGAACGGGCGGTTGCGCGGACGACTCGAGTCGAAGACCGTGCCGTCCGTGTAGAGGCTGCCCGTGTAGTGCATGTAGAGCTTGTCGCCCGTCTTGCTCGTACTCTCGCAGAGGTCCGGCAGGTACGTGACGGCGACGCCCAGGTCGGCGTTGGGTGGGAGGTCCGGGTCCGCCTGCACGAAGATGCTGTTGCCGGAGGCGGTTGCGAGCGCCACGAGCGCCGGGAGAGCGGCGTTGAAGAGCTTCATCGTCTAGTGTGTGTGCTGTGTTCGTTGGGGTTTACGATCCTCGCGATAATCTCGAGCGCTCGGGAGCTCTTCGCCTGTTGGCAGACCCCGTTTTACACACACGGGATTGGTGTGAACAGTGCGCCGCTTGGTGAATCTGGCTGGCTTTTTTCTCGTCTCGGTGGACTTGCACCGTACTGTAACAACACTAAATGGGGATATCTTCATTTAATGACACACTTTTATCCAATCACAGTCGCTGAATGCTGCTTCTTTTCTTTAATCAATATTCGAAATTATATATTCATCACCAGATTCTATCAATATTTTTTCATATCTATAGTCGAATTTGTAATTAGAAAAAATTGTAAATGAGGTTTTGCTTCGCATCAATCCACCTTTTCTTTCTGTGCGAATCCATGAGAGCACTTGAAGACGAGAGCCAAAATGGCGACGACGACAATGGAGATCGCGGTCGTCTATGACCAGCAAGAGTGCGTCCGCTGTACCCCCACAGCTCCACACCCGCCTGCCTACTCCGCCTCTTTACTCATCTCTTATGCTGTGTATGTACTGCTAGATACTACATCGACGCGGCGATCGAGGGCGATATCGCTGATGCCAGCGACGTCGCGCTCTCGCTGGAGCTGCTGCAGTTCCAGCTCTTCTCGCTCGTGGGTGTGGCACCAGAGGAGCAGACGCTGCTCACTTCCAAGGGTGAGCTACTGAGCGCGCCATCATCGTCACCCTCCTCTACCTCGCAGCTCGTGGTACGTCGAGACGAAAACCGTCCGCGCTTGTTCCTGGTATCTTCGTCTTCTTCAGCGACCAGTCCTCCGTCGGCACTGCCTGCGGACTGGCGCCAAATCTGCACCAAGAGTGCGTTTGGAGTTGTCCCTGCTGTGCAGCCAGCGTTCCAGAGCGGCTCGTCGCGCTTGATCTGCCAAGCGTGCGCGCAAACCTGCACGACATGTACGTCTTGTTTTGTGTGTACCTGTCAAGCTGTTGGGCTAGCTTACTAACACCATTCCACATCGTGAATAACGTATTTATCAGCGGCTCGTCCTGTGTCACCCTTGGAGTGGAACAACTTGGACGCTATTGGAGCGCAATTCATCTCGGACATCACGGTTATCGCTGGTGAGATCGACGTTCCTGCGCCTCCAGGATTCGCGAAATTACCTGTGGATCTGAATTTCTCTGCGCCAGGCGACCACGTGTATCTGTGCGTGAAGCGAGGTACAAGTTACTATCTACCGTCTGCCGATGCTTGCAATGAGTCATTCAGTGTTTTTGTTGACGATGTGTAACCTTCTCCTTGCTTCATTAGGTGGCAATCGCGCACTGACGCAACTGAGTGTGGATCATCGGCAGCATGGTAATGCGTCGTCTTCATCTATTCCAAGCAGCGCCTTAAGACAAACTTTGGGTGTGAATTGCAACAGTGGGAACAGCAGTAGCACGGTGGTTCGGCTGAGCTTTGACTCGGTCTTCCGCAAAAGCGAGGACGAACTGAGTACGTTTGCGATCACGGACATCCAAGTCGTCATTGGTGAAGACCAGCGACCGTCATTACCATCGTCATCTTCGGCGTACATCAAGATCCCGCGAAACCTGAACGAAGGGGTGTCGGGGGCTTTTGTTCAGCCGATCTACCTCTGGTACAAAGTGACCCCACTTGGCGGCTTTGTGTGCGATGGAGGAGCTGGACACAGCGAGTTTGGCGAGTGTCTCTTTCTCAGTCGCCACGCTGATCGTGACGTGTCTTCCATCAGCGACTTTGATCAGGAGCGCGTGAAGGCAGCGATGGTGACAGCCGAGTTCAGAAAGAAATCTGACGAAGTCATGCTGCGATCGTTGTACCAGCAAGGAGAGCGCAGTATGGTCAATCGGCTTCAGAGTACCCTTGAGCGCGTTCGCCAGTACGAGAGCAAGCAGATGCAAGCAGAGGCGCTGAAGCACATCCCTGTCGACACTCTGCACGAGCGCGCGCGTACAAACCCATCACCCATGCCAGCGTACCAGGACGAGCTCGTGATGCAGCTGCTGCATTGGTTCAAGCGCGAGTTCTTTTCGTGGATGAATCAGCCGAAATGCGCTGCCTGTGGATGCGTCAGCACAAGTATTGTTCGCACAGAGCCGCCGAGTACACCAGAAGAGTTTAGCGGCGAGGCGGGGCGTGTCGAAGTGTACCAGTGCCCGCAATGCAACTCGCTCACACGGTTCCCGCGCTACAACAATCCTGTCAAGCTTCTCGAATCGCACACGGGACGTTGTGGTGAATGGGCAAACTGCTTCACGCTCTGCTGCCGAGCGATGGGGTTTGAAGCGCGTTATGTGTTGGACGTCACGGATCATGTGTGGACCGAAGTGTACTCGGAGCACTCTAAGCGCTGGCTGCACTGCGACTCCTGCGAAGACCAGCTCGATTGCCCGTTGACGTACGAAGTCGGCTGGGGCAAGAAACTGTCGTACATCTTTTCGTTCTCGCACGAGGAGATTGTCGACACGGCAAAGCGCTACACGCAGAACTGGGACGAAATGCGCTCGCGTCGGCAAGAAGTGAGCGAGAAGTGGCTGAAATCCACGATCGCGCAGATGAACCAGAGTCTTCAGAGTGCGCTTGCTCGTCCACGTGTCGAACTATTGCAGTCGCGCGCAAAAGTCGAGCAAGAAGAACTTGAAAGGGGACGAACGGTGAAGACCGGAGAGGTGCAAGGTCGCCTGTCGGGGTCAGCGGAGTGGAAGAGTCAGCGAAGTGAAGACGGACAACAACAGCAGCAAACAGAGTCAGATGGGAACTCGATCTCCTCCTCGTTGTCAGCGTCAAACTCAGTAGGGGCGTCAATTGTCGAGTTGTCGCAACAACTTTGCAAGAATATGCTACTGGGCTGTGGGAACCAGTCGTGTCCGAACCCGTACTGCCTCCATGGACGTAAGGAGCAAAAGACGGAGGACATGACTGCGCATGCCGCGAACTCGATTCAGTTGGTGGGATCTTTCAACCAGAAAGGATTTACTCCTGAGAGCTTAGCGTCACTGCTCTGTCCGCGAAGTCCGTCAGAGCTGCGCTGGTTTGTGTTGGCGCATCGTCCGCTGTTGTACTTGCAACTCCAAGACTCGGAATCACCGTCGAATAGAGCAAGCTGGCTGGTGGATAGTTCGGGTAATGAGAACCACATACTTAACAAGGCGAGCTGCCCTGTGCGCAAGCCTTTCCAGATCCCGCATCCAGATGGCGCTGCATCATTCGGCTTGCAATTGCTCTCGAGTCAATCAGTCGAAGTCAAGTTCCCAATTCAATCACCAGATGCCAGCTACTCGATGTCATTCCTCATGCGAATGGATTTGCTCAGTCCAGATACAACTCTTCTCAAGCAAGCGGATATCTTGAAAATCGTCATTGATGATGGACGCGCCACTCTGGTATTCCGCACTTCAAGTACTCAACAACATGGTGGTGTGACGTGTGAACTCTGCGATGGAGAAAAGAAGAAAACTGTCTCGGTGAATATTCCGCCGTCGCTGCTTTCGTTTGGGTCGTACGCTCATGTTGGTCTCCTGCGATCAAAGAGTGAGCTCAAGCTGTTGATCAATGCCGCCGAGGTGCTTGCGTTCGAGCAAGATTCTGGAACTGCAGCCTCCAGCGAAAGGGAACAAGGAAATCTGACTCTGCACGGTCCGAATGCAAGCGGCAACACCACTTTGCCATTTGCAAGTGCTATGATCAGTCATTTCGCTGTCTTGCAGCTGACAGACGTCGATAGTTTTGTGGCATTTTGCAAGACGATGAAGAAGCAGTTTGTGCGCGCTCCTCCTCTTCGCACGTTTGGAGCGGATGGGCCATGCACTGGCAAACAGTGCACCATCGAGGCGGCAAATTCGCAGGAAGGCTACCGCGTCGCAAAAGTGCTGCGTAAGTTTCACAGTCTGTCTATTTTTTCTTTACATCTATCTGCTCAAAGTTGATTAATCATGCGCTAACTGGATGGTTTCTTGTGTGTCTGTGTTAGTGTGGGGTGGTGAGTTCTTCGACGGAATCCAGTTTGTCTACGAAGCAGTCGAGAACGACAACCACGAAAAGAACGAAAATTTGGTCTTTGGACCTCTTGTTGGCAACTCGCACGCTAATGATGCTGTGTCATCACCTACTGCTCAGCTGATTCTGTTTGCAGACGAAGTCATTACGGCTGTGAGTGGAAGGAAAGGCGCGTGGATGGACTCGATTCGTTTGGAAACTAGTTTCGGCCGTCAGGTGTCATGTGGTGGTAGCGGGGGTGGCGATTTCCGCGTTCAATCACCAGCTGGGAGCGAAGTGCGCGCTGTTTCGTTCTCGGTTGGCGACCATTTGGTGGAACCTGTTGCTTTTGTTGGCGAGACTTCAAGCTCGAAAACATCGAAAACGTACGTTGAACAACATTGGAGACTGTTGTTCAAAGTTGAAGATGAATCTAACCAACCATGTCACGTCTTTGTTTGTGATGATCAAAAGGGAGCAACTGGAGAAACTACAGGACTTGCTGAAAAGCAACGACGCGAGCCAATGTCGTAATGCTATCTCCGCTGGTATGTGCCTTGCTGGAACTGCTCAATCATATTTATCGCTAGTTCTTGGTTCTGACAATTAAGCTTTGCCATTGTTCCCTCTGCAGTGCTGAGGTACTTGGAGAACATTACAAAGCATTCAAGTGAAGACAAATTCAAGCGAATCCGCGCGAGCAATCCATTTTTCGTGAAAAATGTCGCGGCGCTAGGCTCCGAGTCATGCCAGGCGTTCATGGAATGGTGCGGATTCAGATCGCAAGAGCAGGATGGAGAAACCTTTTTCGTGTTCCAGGGTGGTGAAGCGGCAAACAACAAGTGCAGCACTGATGAAGAAGCTGCGAGGCTCCATGCGAGACACGCAGGAGAAGCGTACCGCAGAATTCACTCCTTAACGTGCTTTCAGAAATAGAAGAGAATCCACTTTTGCACGGTATGATTTGGAAATGAATGGGGATTGGTTTTGATGCCTATGTGTACAGGAAGAAATGCACAGAGTGGGAGTTGGTCGGCATTTCTACCTCAGAAATTGGTTTCTCACGCCAACCCTTTGATTCGCAGCATTCCGATCGCGTTTCCAAGGTCTGTGCGCTTTGTATACTCATCCGCTACATGACAGCAACAACAGCAATGGGTACAGAAAGACTCGTGGTGAGTCGTATGACACCATTCAATCCAAAAGCAACTCTTGACGACGCGCTGTTCCTACCGTTCTGGTCGCAGAGAAGGTAAAGCCACTCGCCGGTGTAGCGCTTGACGTTCGTGTCGAGACACGTCAAGAAGAACGTGAGGTGTTTGAAGAAAAATGAGTTATGCTTGTGCTCCGCGTTCGCTGCTGATTGAGGTGTTGTGTCTGGCGGATTTCCAACTTCTGTCGAGTTTGGGAAGATGCCCTTCTTGAAGAACGCGTTGACGTCCGGCTTCGCAGTCTGCGTCAGATTATGGCACACGATGAGAGTGGGGAGGATCTCACTGAATTGACTGCACAATTGAGACCAGAAATCGATGACACAGGAGTCAGCAAGCTTCACAAAGCAATTAGACTTTGTTTCGACGGCACTAACGCTGGTCCACGTACCGGATCTTCTCAACTCGGGTCACCAGAAGCATCGTCTGAAGGTGCTGGAGTAGCGCTGACAGAATGGGGATCAGGAGCGGGTCCTGATTTCTTTGCTCCGTGGCGTCGAACATCTTCACCTCTTCTCCTTCGCGCTGTTGCTCTCTTTCGATGAACGCAGTGAGCAGCCATGCCGGGAGGAACATGAAGACTTCCAGTACTTTGTTCTTGATGTCCAGTAGCGTCGAGTTCAGTCGCGAAACCTTTGGATGTGTCGCACGAAGAATGCTGAGCAGCAGCTCGCCCAATCTGCACAAACGAGCAATAGATGGCCATGTTGAGATACATACTTCAAGATTTCCAACCAAAGCGTGAAATATACCACGAGGGTGCGATGCTACGCTCTCACCGATGGATGATCGTATAGAGCTCTGGCTGTGCGTCTTCGGCTTCTTTCGACCACTTCATCTCGTTCACAAGCACAGCAATGAGCTTGAGCAGATCGAGAACCAGCGCTGAGCGATCGGCCGCGACAACGACTCCAAAGAGGTGATCTCCGTGAAAACTGAAATACAGCGTCTTCAAAAAGTTAACGATGTTAGCCAAGCGAGGGTTTCGATTTTGCGAGTATCAACATTTTCTCAAATGGATGACCTACCGTGTATATTAGCCGCCACGCCTCAATCGATCCGCACAAGGAGTCGATCACGCATGGCGCTTCGCAGGAGACGAGAACGCACTTCCAAATGAGCAAGTAGAACGACGCGGGACCAGGAAGCTGCAGTATATACCAACACGCACACGAGTAAGCACTATATACGAACACTTTTGAACTAAAGTATCATGCATTGACCTACCTTTGCGAGGTCAAGCAGTCGACTCAAATACGCTTTCGGTACAAAGTGCTGTGTGACGAATTCGGGACGAGAGTAAACCGAGTTGATCATGCACTTGAGCGCTTCTTCATTGACGCTCCAGTCGCTCGAGAGCGTAGGTGTGGTGCGCGCTAGACACAAAAAGCATTCAAAGGTCTACGAACCGAAGACGCAAGCATTATAGCACGTGTGAGTCATCTTCTTGACTGGATATCTGGACATTGGGTGTTGATTCAACCGCTCACCTCGGGAGTCAGCAGCAAGTCAATGCCTCTGCGATCGCGCATGAGTACTTTGCACGTCGCAAGCAGCTTCGCTGTAGCTGTAGCATTCACAACACGAATGTGACTGTGAGTCAACATTCGTATCCAATCGGCCACATATATTCCTTATGTGCCACGCACCTTCTGCGTTGAACTTCTTCTCCGCATGCGCAGCGACCATCATTTTGATCGCGCAGTCGACTCGCGCCGCCACTTTCTCGCGCGTTGAGACCACCTCCAACGACTCTACGCAGGGCACACATTATGGATAGGCACACTCAGATGAGTCGAACTCGACCGTCCAACATCATTAGATCTTGCAGCTACTGTATTAGTCCTTACTACGCGTAACGCACCTTGCTGGCGGGCCACCGTGTCTGCGAGTTTCTCGATCCACATTTCCAGGTCACCTTCGTCATTACTGAGCGCCGCCATCACCAGATCCATGCTCGCCATCGCCCTTCTTCCGCTTCACGATCCTTTGATGTATGGGGATCGATCCCAAGCGACGCCAAACGATGCGCAAAGTGTACCCATTTCATGACTATCGTTGTTTGTAAGTGGACACATTAATAGAAAGTGGGAGATTTAGGCTGATCAAATAATAAATGAGGAAGTATTCTGCCATATTGGCACAACAAATGGCTCGCCCATTTCAAACAGTGTATCCAGCAAATTGGGTCAATTTTGATATATTTAGTCATACTAAATGTTTCTCATACAAAAATGAAAACTTTTGCATCATTAAAGAAATGTATATAGGTTGCACTCAGCTTCCGCTTTCGTAATATACATTTTAAACACTCTCATTGGTAGATACCTGCTCACTCAATATATTACCCAATCAGACTCTCGGAGTGCCGCGTGGCAAGTTCTGACGCCACTTTGAAGCTGGCTGACATGACATGACAGCCATTCTCGAATTGGACGCCAAGAGCTCAACCGACAGACAGATCACCAGCGCCAGCCACGTACACTCACAGACAATGAAGGCCTTCACCACCGCCCTCCTGGCGCTTCTGGCGCTCGCGGCCGCCTCCACCAGCAGCGTCGCGCAGGCGAAAGAGGACCTTGCGCCGAACGCCAAGCTGCGCATCGGCGTCAAGTTCCGCCCCGAGGTCTGTGAGCAGAAGAGCGAGCCGGGCGACAAGCTCTCGATGCACTACACGGGCAGTCTGCGCACGGACGGCTCGGTCTTCGACTCGAGTCTGCCGCGTAACCAGCCGTTCGACTTCACGCTCGGTGCCGGCCAAGTCATCAAGGTAAATAACTGCGTGTGCATTGTTGTTTGGTTATGCGTTAGAGAGTTGACGCTTGAGATCGTGATGCTAATGCGGATATTGTTTGTGTCTATGCTTTCTTGCTTTGTGAACTATGCAGGGCTGGGACCAAGGGTGCGTGAAAGATGCATGGCAGCATGATGATTTCCGCATGATGATTTCCGCAATGCGCTGGATGCCGTGACTAACCTTCTCTTTGTTGATCGTGCTCCTGTGTCTCCTGGCAACGCGTTGCTCCAACGACGAACCACCCCTTCAGTCTCATTGGCATGTGTGTCGGGTACGAAATATGCTTTGTGTTTATATCAATGTGTACGAATGCTCGCTCAAGCACATCTCTAAATCTCGTGTTGGGCTTTCTACTTTCTGGGTGCGCCTTGCGTTTGATTTGCTTTGTACAGTGAGAAGCGCAAGCTGACGATCCCCTCGGGACTTGGATACGGCGACCACGGCTCGCCGCCAAAGATCCCGGGCAAGGCCACGCTCGTCTTTGACGTCGAGCTGCTCAAGATCACGCGCAAGAACGAAGAGTTGTAGACCGAGATAACTAGAAAGAGAGCTGGCTCTAGCCAGCACCGTTTGCGCGTGGACGCCAGTCGCCACTACCACCTCTAATAAACGCGTATGACAATGCCAAACACAACCAACCGCCTGACCGAGACTCGATGTATTTTGCTCCACACGATTGGTTGGGCTTTTTTGCGAGTGCATTTGCAGAAATGAGTCGCCAGCACTGCACCGACAGCGTCTTTCAGTGCAGAACGTAGTGGAGCCTCTTAATGCTGTAAAACAAACGCAAGCTGTACAATGACGAACCGAACTAACAGACGGAAGCACATCGAAAATGTCACAGTGGGGAGTGCATCGACAGGGTGCTGCGCTGCAATTGTAGCGCAGCACTAGCCACGACACATCGAGATGAGGAAGTTCACGCCAATTCTCACTTAGGTCTTTGATGTGCAGGAGACTGGGCGACGAAGGCTCCGAGCAGCGACTTGGTGCGTGGATCAGAAATCATGCGAGAGAACGAAGTGTGAGAAGGAAACAAATTACATGGTACTGTGCAGTGGCTTTCGTAGGAAAAGCCACCACTTTGCTGGCAATGATTTGCGACCCTCTCACATACAGTACCTACCACACAGTACCTCTAGGCATCCGCTATCACTCGAACTACGCGCACGTGCGTTTCTTCGTCTGTTGAAACGATGAGCATCGGATGCGAATACTGGCGTAATGTTGATTTTTGAACGGAGTACTCCATCCCTGTCAGTTCGGTTCTCTGATCCCATTCGTAGAGGCACCCGGTACGAAGTGAACGAAACAACACCCAGAAGTTTCGAACTCATGCAGCTCTTATACTCCCACAAGACTCAGATTGGACTACGCAAGATATGGCAGAATAGAGAGCTGGTCTCATGCCATTAACCATTAAAACAGGGAAAGACTGGTGGATGAAGGAAACGTGCACGAAGCAATTGCACTTCGAAAACTATCGCGTAACTCAAACAATTGAAGCCATCAGAGACGCAAACGAAGCAGTAGTAGAAAAATGAAGAAGCGGTCTCAGCCCTGCTGTCACCGCCCGCGGCGCCTCAATCACACCACCTGCGTCTGCCGCTTGCTTCTCATTGCCCTCTTGCAGCGGCATCTTGGAGACGTCTCGTCACGCGCGCATCTGCTTTCGCGTATTTCACCAAGATTGGAAACAGTTGCAAGAGCAGGTCTTGGGCCGCGTCGGCGGGATCATCGATAGCACAGGGGAGCAGAGCGTCGACATTGGTGACACCTGGTCCCAAGTACATCACATCTGTAAACGGGATGTACAGGAAAGCGTCGTTGCCTGTAGCAAGAGCACGAGGATCTCGCTGTCCAACAGGCCACGGATTTCGACGTGCAGCAATGTCATCCTGCGTCACATGTGGGCGAAGTACGCGAAGGTGGTTCTTGACTTCTTGGAGGAGATTGGCATCTGGACCCAAGTTGGCAGTGCCGAACGACACCGCGTCAGCCACATCGATGGCTTCAACTCCATGTTCGTCTCGTACTCGACCAAATTGCATTGCGAGCGCCGAGAACCTGTTGTCATTTGACCGGCGTGGGTAAAACTTGACCCCGATCACTTGGCACACTTGTGGGACCTGAAAGTACTTTTGGCGCCATCGGGCCAGACCTGGGCCAGTTCGATATGCGACTTCCACTTCAACGATCACCCTCGGGATGTTGTCAAACATCGAGTCCT
The DNA here is from genome assembly GCA_038050625.1 of Pythium sp. MPC-2022a. NCBI lineage: Eukaryota > Oomycota > Peronosporomycetes > Pythiales > Pythiaceae > Pythium > Pythium sp. MPC-2022a. The sequence continues at coordinate 12,360 of JALBZB010001066.1, forward strand.
CGTTAGGTAGATCGTCGCTGGGACGAAGCACGACGTCTGGGTCCCGAATCTCGTCAATGATGTGCAGGTCTCCTCCGCTCGCACTGACTAGGTCTTCGTGCCGCTCTGCGAAGACTCCAAGCTGACCAATAACCTCGCAGACCGACTCTCGATGAGGTGAATACTCCGTCAACTTTGTGATCACCAGGTCCGCGGTGGTACTGTTGTCGATCACCGTCGCACCGTCGTTTAGGAATGCTGTAATCACTGCGCTGCGGACATCCGTGTTGCTGCTCAACCACATCTTGAGGTGAACCCTCTCAGCGATCAAGACTCCACCTCGGGGGTTCCGGGTCAGACTAGCGTCAGCTTCAACGTTGGAGTCGGCGGCACCATCTTCCGAGCGCTGGAACGCTGCAATTGCGCTCGCGATTGTCGAAGCCCTGGGAACGGGGTTGGTAGTCGTCATTCTGGAGTGGGCAGACTGCGCCCGGGTGGGCTATTTGTGCCATTCAGTGGGTCGCGAATGCTGTGGTGACTGTGCGATCTCTGCGACGCGGTGAGAGAACGAATTCCGGGTCGATTCCACCATGAGTGTTTGACAAGGACGAGGCTGGGCGATACGGGTCAAGAGCAACAACAAGAGACGTGAAAGATATGATAAAACCTTTTCACAAAGTGTGGTGTCAACATCGGCATACATTCATATTGTAGCTTCGTAGGGCTCATCGAAAAAAGAGCTCGAGCTGTTCAAAACTCACGCAAAGCTCATCCGACTCTTTGGTCACCATGTGTAAATGCGCCATCGACGAACTGAACGCAACTAACTACCACCAAGTGCTCGAGCTCGACGATCGCTCCCGCGAAGGCTCGTCATGCTGGTAGTTAAGGTTTGGGCTTCATCGACTGGGTTTTGACTTGCCCGTCTAGTTGGTGTGTGTGAGCGTGATGAATGCTGTGATGAGACGAGCGGGAGCGACGCATGTGCTTCATCAGGTTGGAAGGCTACATGAGCGACAGAGGTTAGAGGAGAACTGGGAATGCGCGATTGGTCTAACTGCCGTACTCAAATCGTGCTGCCCGCACGCGCAACTTTCTCCGACACTCTGGCGCAATCGCTTTGCCAAATCTCGGCAAGATCTCTTGTCAGGTTCTGTCAATACCTCATCATTGAGTGAACATCGCATTTTCTGTCAATCACCTGCAAGATGACGGGTTGGCTACATCAGCGGATCTCTATTTCATCTGTCAGTGAATACAAGTCCGCTCCGCCTGAACTCTGTCAACATGCTCGA
>JALBZB010001067.1:0-13602 GCA_038050625.1 Pythium sp. MPC-2022a
ACCGAAGCTCGCCGATATTATCTTTGCAAATGGTATTCGTTCGGCAAAACTGAAAGTGAACACCCTCTTTTGGTCGATGCTGGCCGTGTGAGCTGCTTCGCCATTGACGCTTTCTTCTCTCTCTTGGGGTTCTCTTTGTGTTGTGAGCCCAAAAAGAGATAAAGAAAGTGTCCATGAAGGTGAGCTCGTGCTCATTCGAGAAAACCCGAAAGAGCTCGCCCATTGTTCTCAGCTCTGTACAGTACGGTGCAATCCAATGGTTTAGCCCATCTGGCCATTTTGGGTCGAGCGGCTGGACCAGTTTGACCCAAATGTCCAGGCGATTTGTACGCGTTTGGCTCGGTTTTTTGGCCTAAATGTCCAGCCAATCAGAATGATGGTAATGCATGAATGATGATTATTGGTATGTTTACGTCATCTTAAAGCAGAGAATGATGGTTATTTCACATGTCGCATGATTGGCATTCGTCTCAGGAGCTCTTGGGTTCTGATGAGAGGACGAGAGTTCGAAAGGCAGCGCAAAGCGCGACAAGCGACGGAATGAGCAGCTACGAGAACGGAAGGAAGCGTCTGGCGCGACCAGCAGCACCGTCGTGGAGCCCTAGCGACGGTGATGATACTAGCAGTGACACTATTGATGAGCGAGAGCCTGTAAGTTCGACCCCGTAGCAAGAGTCTCTGATTCAGAAGAAAAAGAAGCGCTCAACCTTTGCTCGGAACAAGGTACGCTTTGCGATTGATTGACTGATTGAGTGGCCGATGGCAGTGATCGTGGCAGTTGCTGATAAAATCTCTCACTTCTGCAATGGCAGGACGACAAGGAAAGGCTGCTTGACGAGCTCCAATATCTCGAAGCGCGTGTGACGCTGCTTCGACAAGAGGCGGGCTTCAGCGTCAGCCCGCAGCTGCTTCAGGAGAAGAAGGCGCTTAGCGCTGACCTGCGCGACGCTACCGTCCAGCAGAACATAATGCTCGTTAGCATCCAGTCGTCTGTCTCGGGCTTCCTGGTACGCCTCAGATGTCTAATCGCTGTAAGCGTGCATTTAATACTCAGTGGTTCTTGGGGAGGAGTTAACCTTGTGGGGGCTTCCTGCAAATGCAGACTTCGAATGCCGTGAACCCATTGGGCACGCACATCCATCTGACTAACGACTGGAACCAGCGTCGTGAGCTGCTTCTGGGGATGAAAGCAAGCAAACTCAACGTCGCAACTCGATTCCTGACAGAGCGAACGCGCCACCTGAACCCTCTGAAGGAAGGCTGCGAAATGTCGCGCTTCGAGGCGGACAACGGCGACCTCTGTCTCGTCAAAGTGGACGTGATGCCATTCACGGGAACCAAGAAGACGGTGCGTCAGATGTTCAATGCCATGCAGTTCCACTTGGTGAACATGGAGATTTCGATGAGAGAAGTCACTGGCAACATCGCGATCCGCGAGAACGACGAAGAAAGCGCCGATGCTGAGTCGACCTACATACTGCAGCACCGGCTCGTGGTAGCCGAGTCCTCCCCTGAGCTGCTGGTTAATAAGAACATGGTGCTCTTCCTCGACCCCTCTGGGTTAGAGACTGCGAGCCTTGAAGAGCAGACTGCGATTGTGGCGATGGACTTTGTCGACAGAGACGGCTTGTATCCGTACTGTCCGAGGCAGCGCTTGTGCAAAGATGTGACTGCAGTGATGAAATTGTCCGCTCACCACCGTGTCGCCGACAAAGAACATGAAGGCTGCGATGATGAGCTCGTCGTCGTGCTCACACGGTGGTTTCTGGTCCGATTGCATCGTCCCGAGTTCGATGTGCCCGCGAATACCCTTCGCACAGTCTTGGAGAATGTAAACTGCTCGGTCGACACGGTGCTAAGTGCTCTCAGGTAGTCAGAGCTGCACATCAGAAGAGTATCATTCCCCTTAATAATCATAATTCAGTGTACTGTACACAACCGATCAAGGTTAGTTCTGGCATTATCAATCACTGAGAGAATGGTGGAGCACCTGTTGTTGTCGTAGTTGCTGTGTGCAGACGAAGGAGCTCTTTGACTTTCTTGAGCATGGTGTCGCCCCAGTTGCCCAGGTTCGCCTGCAGGTCCTCAATCATACTCTCTGGGATTTCGAACTGAGTACGATACAATTTCAGCAAACACGTGCAACTCAGCACGACCACAAGCTCCTCTATCTCGTCTCCAGATTCCTCATTCATTGTTCTGCGAGTCTCGCACTTAACTGTGAGCACCCCCGTCGCATCCTCTCGCACACGCTCTTTTGGTGCATACGGGAACAACTCGTCGCTGTCGACAAAGTCGAACGCGATCACGCCGAAGTCATGACCGTTTCCAAACTCCTCGCTGTCTTTGAAGAAAGCGACAAAGAGAACGCAATTGACTTCGATCTGCACGCCGCACTCCAGTTACGAGATCAGTCGATGGTGCGAGACTCCCTGGCCGCGCTTGCCGTCATCATCCCGTACTGTGATACCGCCGAGCACTTCAGAGATGCTGATCTCCTCCATGCTGCAGAGATAGAAATCGATCGCTTCAAATACCTGTTTGACGCTGTGCACACCTTCAAAGGGCGTCGAGTCGAACCGGAGCACACAGTAGTCACCATTCGCAGCGGTGAAGCGCGAGTTCTCGGAGACGGCGGCAAATGAGTCGAGGAAGCGGCTTCGCTGCTGGATGTAGCGCGCCGAGTCGCGGATCTTGTGGTCCTTCAGCTCCTGCAGTAGCTTGTCGCACTCCTGCCAGTCTCGCCCGAGATGGATTGTCACCTCACACGGGATCGCATCATTCGCACTCTGTATCCACCATCCATTCATTCACACAGAAATACTTAGGGCGGTGTCCTTGATTGTCCTAAATAGTGTACACATTTAGTACAGAATGCACGCACCACCATCCCAACGACAGCCGACTGGAAGCCCACGAGCGAGTAGCGGTAGTTGCTCAGCATGTTTCTCAGATTCTCGTTCGCGAGCGATTTGTGCGCGATGGGGAAGTTCTCGCGCGGGTCCGCGATCTAGTGCTGCTGCCTCAGCGTCTTCGCCTGCGCCTCCAAGAGCTCCAATTGCTTCAGCAGCTTCTCTTTCTCTTCCTGTAGATACGTATAGAAGCAACCACATGAGTCCATTTCGGTAGGTAGTCAATAATTGCATGACACAGAGAGCTAATCGTCCTTATTCATTCGCGTAGCACGTTCTCTACTTACTTTGCGCACGAGATTCGTGTACTTTCGCACGCGCTTGGGCTTCGTCCCGTCCTCTGCTGCAGCAGCATCGCTGGAAGACGATTCGCTCGCGAGCCCATGTTTCACTGCTCTTCTCGTTGCATTCGTGCCTGATGATGGATGCTGAGGCGTCTCGTTCGTTCACGTAGTCGCTTCGGGTCTCACGCTACCCAGCTGCTGCTTTCTATGTGGCTGGTCAGCTGACTACTCGCTGTCTTTGCCGTCTGTGCGACGGTCGTTCGTTGGCGCACCACCGACCTTCAGCTCCAGCGGTCAGCGGTTAAGCGCACTTGCTCTCGCCTCACTCTCCATCTTCGGCAGCTTGTCTTTTTGGGGCTTGCTCAAATTGGCAACAGTGCTTAGATGTGCTTCCGTTAAGTACGTCTCTGCAATGACACGAACTTACCATCAAACTTGAAGGACGCAATGCAAGTTAAATTTGAAGAATCATCAATATTTTTAGCTTAAAATTAACCCACAATTGATGGGTGAAAACGGCCGTGCGCGTAATCACTTTTGTGTGTACGCGCCACAAGGATGTCTTCCGTCTTTCGTCGGTTTTCTGCAGTGTGAGCCGGCCGCAAAATGGCTGTTTGCTCGCTGGTTCCCTTCAGCTCAGCATCATCATCCTTTCTTCTCACAGAAACTCACTCTCTCGCTCTCTTACTCACAGTCAACAGCAGCAACAGCGATGCTGAGACCGGTAGGACGCGACACAAGCGCGGCCACTCACCCTGCGCGTCTCCTTCACGTGGAGCTGCAGACGCTGCTGCACTCGGACAGCAGCACTCAGGACTCCTCCTTCCCACAAAAGCAATACGCTCCTCGTGATCAACGCGCTGCAATGTGCACCAAAGACGACGATGATGCTAAGCCGGTGGTAAAGCTCGCCGCAAACAGTAGCAACAACTCTGGTGGACGCAGCAACGTTCATCCTGGCAGCAGCGGAATCAACTGCCAAGACGTTCCCCGTTCAAAGAGGGACTCAGGCGACGACGGTGACCAGCTGCTACTGCTGCGTGGAGCGAAGCCCAGGAAGAAACGAAAACGGAGTGCGAGACTCCCCACCTACTACGTGCGCAAGGTAATCAGCCAGCGATGCATTAACATACCAATACTATTACTGACTCGACTAACACGTTCATTGCGCCCCACTACTACTACAGAAGGAGAAAAAGTCGCTCCAGTTACAGGTGCAGCTTTTGTACGCCCAGCTAGCGTCGCTCAAGAGCGAGAACCAAGTGTTGGCGAGCAAGTCAACAGCGAATTCGGAGGTGTTGATTACGCAGAAACGAACGCAGAACGAGGCTCTGCGTGACGTGGTGCAGAACCAGCAGCTCTCGTTCGCGCAGCTCCAGTCTGCCTTTGGTGGGAGTATGGTACGTCCTGGTTACTGCAGTGTAGCTAGGTTCAATCCTATACACCCTCAGTCTGTGTCGTAGTCGTCGCTGACAATGTTAACCTTGTGTCTGGTTGACATTGTTGCTTAATTATGGTAGAGCGCTGCCCACGTCCAGCTCCCATTCCAAACGCACATCCACCTGGGGAAAGACTGGACTGAGCGCCGTGAAGCGCTTCTGCAAATGAAGGACCAGAAGCTCCTGGGCGCACAGCGGTTCATCGCCGAGCGCACAAAGTTCCTGGATTCGAGTGCGCCGTTCGCAGAATTCTCGCGGTTCAACACCCCCGAGGGCAATCTGCGCGCGCATCGATGCGACATCACGCCCTTCGACGGCATCTCGAGCGTCCAGGAGGTCTTTGACGCGATGCTCTTCTACACGTTCAACATGGAGATTAGCATCTCGGAGATGCTGGGCGACATCACGATCCGCGAGGACGACGGCGATCGCCTCAACGGCGTGCTCCATAACCGCTTTGTCTCGAACGTCCTCGGCGAGGTCCAGGTCGAGTGCAACACGCTCATGTTCTGCAAATTGTACGACGCCAATGGGGATCCAGCGGCCTTTGGAGGCGGCCGACAGTTTGCGGTGTTTGCTGCAAACTTTGTCGAAGAAGACGAGCTGTATCCATATTCCCCATCGACGCGACTTCGTCACGATTTCACCGCAGTGTTGGCAGTGACGCTAGAGCCGCGCAAGACTGGACACGATGAAGACGAAGACGAAGAGGAGCTGGTGGTGGTACTGACCCGAGCGGCGCAGCTCAATTTGAGGAAGACCGAGCTGCCCGTTCCCACGCACGTGATGCAGGACCTCCGCGTGCGGATCGAAGGCTGGAGCGACACGATGCTCAAGACGCTGAAGAGGATTCTTTACCCAGAACGTCCACCACTCTCAAGCTGTGAACTTGGATCCGAAATGCCGAAGTTTCAAAGACTCGTCGGGACAAAGGAGGTGACCATACCAGTACAATAGACTGGCAACCATCGTATGAATATTAATCTTTACGCTGACGTAATCTAAAAGGACAGACTATCTCTACTCTCAAGAGCACTCACATCTTAAATGACCATCAGTGTCTCGTCGGCGTCGTATCCGAATCGTAGCTTGTACTGTTCGAACAGCCGCTGGACCTCAGCCACGTACTGTGCATGGATCGCTCGGACCTCCTCGTCACTCGGCTCGGCGTTCCGCTGCGTGGGGATCGGTTTGCCGTACACGACACCGTAGGATTTTTCCTTGGGCAACTCCTTCGGAAGCCAGAGGAAGCGGCCCCAGAAGAGGATGATCGGGATCTTGAGCGTTTTTTTCACCAGCGCCACGACGCGCTTTGGAGGTGTCCAGACACTACAGATATTGGTTTGAGGTACATTGTCAGACAAAGAGACTTAACCGTCGAAAGGCGAGCCTTGCACGATCGATAGTCGAGACTTACTTGTAGAGCCACTTCTCGCCAAAGACGAACACGGGGACGAGCTCAGCGCCGTGGCGGATCGCCATCTTCACAAACCCGAGTCGACTTTTCAGAACGATCTTGGTCTTCAGGTGCATCAACAAGTAAAAGTAACGTTAACCGCAATGAATATGGACCAAGTGCTACATCGAGTTGTCACGCATTGCGTGTTTACCTCTTTGGATTCGGGCTCGGTTAGGAAAATCTCGGGCACGCCGCCCGGGTACACGAGGATACTGTTGCCAGACTTGAGCACTTTCTCTGCCGTCGAGCGAGACGCGTCAACGCCACGTAACCTAGTAGATTGACCGGGAAACACAACACACAGCGAGCGAGCCATGTTTGATCAGTAATTTGCCAATAGATGAGCAGCCAAATTGGCACAGACGAATTTCACAAAATGTTGTACGCACCATAGACAGAGTTCGCGGCCAAGGGGAATCTTAAACACCGCGGTCGCGCCGAGAACTACAGGAGGAAGCAAGCGATCACAAGAACAGTCAGTGGAACGACGATTTGTGTGTGAAGCTCCAAGGCTAACACAAGGCATTGGTTGGGTACGTACGCCGACCGACGATCCCTGGGAAAAGCATCTCCCAGCAGCCGCCGAACCAGGACACGCGCGACAAAATGATGATCCCGTGCGGGTGGAAGCCAAAGACGTACTGCTTCGCTGGGTCGAGCTCCTCTTCACGAACGAGTGTGACGCTACAGCGTCGTATCCAACGAGCGAAAACCAACACAAAGCAGTCAATAAGCAAACTACCGCGATGCTACTAGATAATCAAATAGATAGGCATGTATGCATACATCACATACCGCATGAGATGCGAGCAGAGTCGCCACAGCTGTGTTTTCCAGAGCCCCTCCCATGGACGGCCATGCGCAGTGTATTCGGAGCCATCCATGAAGCTAGGAATGTAGAGCGCGACCAGAGCAATCGCGACGATCCCGTTCCCGCTCTGTCAAGGTTGTCAGAGTCGAAGTATCAGAAAAAGAGGATAGCGAGTCAAAGGGTCAGCTCAGTGTATAGTACTGGTCGCATCGAGATGGTTGGCGAGGGTACACACATGTAACGCACCTGGTAGAGGTAGTAGAAGAGCGCAGCAAACGGGAGCACCCAGAGGTTGTAATGGACCATCACGAACGTGAACGTGTCGGTAATCCAGGGCTGGAGCCACTTGGGCACGCGACTCGAGGCATCGAAGTATGGTGGCGGAGTGTACTCGAAGACCTTCGCTGCGACAGACGACGTGGCCATTTTCGAGTTTGATTTACTTGAGTTTTCACGCTGGCGCGGTGTCTCGGAGGAAGTTCTGGGGATATTACAAAATGAGACACTGGATGGAGGTCGAAGGTTTCGGGCACTCGGCGAGGTTGTCGGGCTCCGAGCATGCCCGCGGATTCGCCGAGTAAAACTTTGTGAGTTATGAACAACGCATTCAATGAATACTACTGTAGTACAGTGTAGTAGCATGCGCCAAAGGCCAAAGTTTTCAGTGATGCGTTGAATGGCTATCCTCCATTTCAGGCGCCTGTCGCTCGACATTTGTCGACTGTTGGTGGCTGGCCCCGTGATCACAGGCGTTGATGATGCGGCACATCTCGTAAATAGTGTTTTTTTAGGCGTAAATAATGCTTTGCTGGCTCGCTGTGATTGGTCGCTTGGTGAAAGCACGTCAAAGAGTGTTCGCTATAAATGTGTATAAGCATACATCATGGTATGAATATTTATTTTATATGCACACCAAAAGCGTATGCTTTTAGAAGATTTCATGCGGGTCGGATTGACAATGCTCGATGAGAAAAATAGCTTTGCCTCATAAACGTATACATCTTGTTCAAACTACCAGCCACCAATTTTACATAAAAAGTGCGCTCCACACGTGAGGAACCACAATTGCAAAGGACGTGGATACCTTACGGTGCATCACAATCAATCAGTTGGGTCCGAACGGCGCGTAACGTCAAGCAGCAGCGATGAGCAGCAGTAGCAGTGGCCACTCAGACTCGGACGAGAGCTCCACGGCAGTTGCCACCTCTATAGCGTCCGCATCTGCCACCGACACCCCAAAGACGCGTCCACCTCGAAAACGACGTCGCTCGCGCGCAACGTACCGGGTGCGCAAGGTACGCGCTTCCCTGCACGAATCCTATCTATCTCGCGTGATCGATCCGACAGGAGATCCGCCCCTGGTGCTAAGCAAGACTTTGCTGCGTTGGCATAGGATGAGATCCAGATTCTCCAGACTCGCATGGAAGAGCTCGAGCTGGAGCTCAAGACGCTCCGGTTTCAGACGCTCGTGATGAGCAGCAGTGAACGCAAAGACAGAGACGCCGAAGTTATCCCCACGCAGGCGAAGCGCAATTTCACACGATATCTGCTCAGAGACGCGATCCGGAACCAGCAGTTTGCTCTCGCGGGGCTCCAGGCGATGCTCTCCAAGTACTCGGTAAGCGGTGCAGAGGGGAGCAAGCGCAAGCGAACCCACCCGATGTATATTCTGTATACCACGCATTTGCATGAGCTGACCGATGCCTTATGTGTGGATCTTGATATCTAGAGTCTCCAAGAGATAAGTTCGCTGCATGCGTCCATTCGACTGCCAACCGCGCTTGGCAAGCGCCAAGAAAAGCTGCTCGCCGCTCGCAAGGATTTGCTCCAGGATGGCATGCGCTTCATCACAGAGCGCAGTCAGGGAATGGACCCGCTCAAGGCGTTCAACGAACAGGAGCGATTTAACACTGCAGGTGGGGACTACTGTGTCACGAACTTTGAGATCCTGCCGCTGCCACCCGGTAGCATAAGCGTGAAGAGCGCATTCGACGCTCTGTACTTTTCGATTTGCAACGTGGAGATCACGTTCTCCGAGTGGATGGGCCACATCACGATCCGCGAGAACGACGACGAGAGCCTCGATTCGTTGTACTCGCAGCACCGGCTCGTCGCGACAGCGGCGCCGACTACCGTGCAGGTCGAGACGAACGTCGTGACCTTCTCGGAATTCCAGAGTAGTGGAGATGATAGCGAAGACAGCAGCAACCGTGATGAGGGAGTTGGCATCATCGTAGTGGACTCGATCGACGACGACGAGCTCTACCCGTACAAGTCAAACGAGCGAGTGCGCCGAGATACTTGCGGAGTCTTCACGCTCCGGCAATACTTGGAATCGGATAGAGGCGACGAACATAGTTCTGCAGTCGTGCTCACGCGCTGGTCTCTCTCAAAGATGCACGCGTCCAAGTTACTGGAAGAAGACCCAGATGGGATGCAGGAGGTGCGCGCAAGTTTGGGGACGTGGGGCGAAAAGCTGACCCAGGCGCTCTACGAGACTGCTTTACACGCATCAAAGCACCCACCACCATCGAGTACTATTTGCGACGGCGACGCAGTAGGACCGGATGGGTCACTGATTTTCATCTCAGAGATATGATCTAACACTTGGTGCCTATACTGGGAATGCGTTCAGTTCCAAGCAATTTATAGTACACTGCGTGTCATCACGTATTGTATGCAACGCACCTCACTCAGCTTGCCTGGTGCCAGTGTGTCTGTCACTCCCACTCGACACCATCCATTGTTTTTTGTGGTAATAAAGGCGACTGCACTTGGTAATATCTGCATACTAATTTACAGTTAATGCACACAACCAATGATAATTAAATGCCGCCTGATCTGAGTCTGAGCTTGGCTCTCAGGGAGAGCACATTACAAATCCCCCGGCCTTTTTGATGATGTGGAGCGTTTTCTTGTGTGCCACAAACAAGGAGGGTGGAGTAATTATGTTCATTTAAAAACAAATAAACAAGACATTTTTCATTTTTAAAGCTGTGTCTGAAAAATGGCAAATATTTTAGAAAAGTCCAACAGTTTTCTCCGTGGAGATGAGTTTTGTGTGCCCAACAATAGCAATGTGAGGGTGACCTATGTGACCACACCCCAGAGAGAGAGATTGTGTCTGGGAGATTGTAATGTGCTCTATGATATGACCACCCAACGATTGCATTGTACCTAGTATAGCCCTCAATTTGCTTGTCGGCAGACTACTCAACTGGCAACACCAGAAAACGATGACCCTGACGTTGAAGCTGGCAGGAGCGAGCGCCGCATTATCGTGGGCGATGATGATGCGGCACATTTCGGAAATAGGCATGTGGCTCGCTGCCATTGGCCACTTGGCTTCAGCGGCTGTCGAGCAATATCCTCCCTGAGAAGCCCTAATAGCATACCTCCTGTATGCATATTCTGCGGCAATCCTCAGTTCCTCATTCGTTCATTCGCCGAATCGCCACCTGAAGCAACAATGGCTGGCATGGCAAAGGATCGAAGATCGCATACGGTTTTGGCGCAGCGCACGGCTGCGCCATCCTCACCACATGCTGAGACCGTTGCTGAGGAAGACACGGACGTGCTTAAGGAGAAAGACCCGATGCCGTCGTTCAAGTGGTCCGAGGTGGTCTGGTACAACGTGTTTGTACTGGCGATCTGGCATGTCGTCGCGCTCTACGTGGTGATCGCGGTCTTGCCTTACACCTCGTGGAAGGAGCTCGCCGTGCTGTGGATTTTGTTTTGGTGGCTCTCGGGACTCGGCATTACCGCTGGCGCGCACCGCCTCTGGTCGCACCGCTCGTATAAGGCGACGCTCCCACTACGCGTGTTCCTCATGCTCTGCAACTCGATGGCGTTCCAGGGAAGCATCTTCGAGTGGTCGCGCGATCACCGCGTGCACCATAAAGGCTCCGACACAACCGCGGATCCGCACAACTCCGGTCGCGGGTTCTTCTTCGCGCACATGGGCTGGGTCATGGTGCGCAAGCATCCGAACGTGAAAGCCGCCGGCAAGACGCTCAACTTCACGGACCTCCTGGACGACCCGGTCGTGCGCTTCCAGAAGAACTACTACATCTTGACGGTGCTGGTCATGTGTTACGGTTTTCCAGCACTCGTGGGCTATCGGATGGGTAACACCTGGACAGGCTTCGTCGTCGGTGGCGTCCTCCGCCACGTCTGGGTACTCCACGCGACCTGGTGCGTCAACAGCGTCGCCCACTTCTTCGGCTACAAGCCGTACGACCGCAACATCCGTGCCACCGAGAGCCTCTTCGTGAGCATTGGCGCGATCAGCGAGGGCTACCACAACTACCACCACAAGTACCCGGCCGACTACGCTGCGGGCGAGTGGGGGGTCATGTCTGGGCACTGGAACCCGACCAAGCTCTTCATCGAGATGTGCGCCGCGGTGGGACTGGCTTCGGACCTCAAGCGCAGTCGGACTGCTGCGGCGACGCGCGAGCGTCTCGCGATCCAGGAGCACGAAGAGAAGCTCAAACAGGGCGTGGTGCAGCAGTTCTCGTTCGTCGACCGCATTTTGAACCGCCTGTTCTTCGGTCGCTCGGAGGAAGAACAGCTCTTCTAGTATCCACTCCCTGATGAATATATTGCAGTGTGTGTGTGTTTGTAGCAACAAGAGAGAGAGAGAGAGAGAGTGCAAGTTCCCGCTCGCGTGGGGCTGCAACCACTGTCGGTCGTGGACGCTACTCGCTCCACTTTGATGATGGCTTGGCACAAGTGCACTGTGTGCCTTTCAAGTACTTCAAAATACATCCACTCGCAAGCAGAATTCGACGAACACCAAACACGAGGAAAGAGAGTACTGGTCGTCCTTGACCAATCGATCGAACAGATTTGGTTGGACGAAAAATCGTTCAATATGGACAACTATCTACTCTAGCTCACATGCGCAGCAGTACGATTCCTGCATATGTGACAGCTCTCGTGAGTGATGATTGTCTGTCAGCTTAGTAGCTCTTGGATGCCAGTCACTATTGTAAGACAACAGATCTGAATGTGAAAACATAATTACAAAACAATTTGAAGTTTTATGAAAAAAGCAACGATACAAAGGTGCCCTCTACGGCATGCGTCACTGTATGCACTCGACCACTCGACTGCTCGACTACTCTACAGCTCGATCGCACACGACGACACACTCGGTATAAACACACAGAAACGGACTACAATGAGAGGGAGGAGGGAGATACTACTCCTACTGGAGCAGCTCAGTTCTCTTCGTCTGCCTGAGCCGATCCGCGGAGCTGCGCTCGGCGCTGCAGCAGCTGATGGACGAGTCACGCGCAGAGCTCGACAGGACGGCGCCAGGTGAAGACGTCGTGTTTGATACGCTAACCGAATTGAGGTCGATTTTAGAAAACGATATTAGATATTCTCACTGATAGTACGTATAATAGTAGTTCATAACCCTACATTCGTATCAAAAGAAGTCGGCAAAATACCGACCTACCTTGTTGCCGTTGTGTCCTGGTCGATCGATTTTAGAGAACTTTCTGGGAGTCTGTGAAATTCCGTGATACACTACGTATTTGCATATTCAGTTCGTCGGTTCACAAAAGCCTCACTGTGGAAGAAAGAGCGCCGTGTTGTGGGGAACACATGATATATCCCTCTCACAGCATTGAGCACTGTGTGGTCCTTCCGCTCCACTCCTGCTTTGCCGTCTTGCCGATTTGCACTTGTCGTTCTTCACGGTTTCGGGCGAGATCATGCCCACCAGATCATGGCAAATGGCACAGTAAATCTCAATTTGAAGTGCAAAAATACACGCCTCTGCAGATTTGATTTCACGATTCGGCTTTGTTGTTCTCACTGGTTCACGGTAATAAGGCCTCGCCACACTAAATTCAGCCACTACACCCTTGCCGCACTGCCTCCAGAGTCCGACCTACATCCCAAGGCGACAAACACACAGATCGATAGAACGTGAAGCAGCATGCCGGATGAATGGCGTGCCAACATGCAGCGCGTGTTGGACGCTTGCGATTAGTGCAAAGTCGATGAGAGCTACGAAATCGCGAGTGTGAAAGCAGCCCGACCAGTGATTGCTGCGCCACGCCCGATCAAGAAAAAGCGCGAGTCGGGTCGTGGCCAGGAAGAGCTCCACACATCGATCACCACCGCGCAGCAGGTGACCAGCGATTGTTTGTCGACTATTTCGCTCCGCAATCTCAGTGCACAGTCCATCATTTTCCCGCATCGTTTTCTGATTTCACAGCGCAGGTTTCTTGGAGCAAAGGATACCCCCTTCAAATCCAATACCAGTTGCTCTCAAACCCTCTCAAATCTGTAAACAGAATGGTTGCCACCAGCTCGGCAAATTGGCCCTTTTTGCCAGCATATTTTTTTCAGATTTTCGTCAACTTTTATCGTTTCCATCGACCAGTAGAGAAATAAATTAGCAAAGTTCGCCTTTGGGTTCTCTTGGTTATACCCTAAAATGCATGTCAAAGGCGGCCCCATCAAATTTGAAAGGATTTGGCGTAAAGTTCCGCACATTGGGGCCGCCAATGACATCACTAGGGTATTTGCCAGGTTGCCTTGAGTGGTGATGGGCATTTGTTTAATGCGTGGCCAGAACGAGCGGGACGTCAGACACTAAACCCTCTTGATATGCATAATGTATACTTCCTCTGTTCCGAAAAGAAATGTGCATTGTTGACTTTGTCCTCGTTCTCGG
>JALBZB010001068.1:0-13600 GCA_038050625.1 Pythium sp. MPC-2022a
CAGCACAGATTGAGCTCCGGTTTTTTCAACGATGTTCTTTGTTTTTTGTCAATCAGCGGCCACATGTGATTTGTACGAAAACGGTAGTCTTTAACTCCAAAAATTCGATCAAAAAATAATCTTTTTCGAGGTCGTCATTAGCTGAGACAGATTTTAGTATTGTAAAACTAGAGTGCAAAGTCGTAGACGAGCAATGTAATACCTATGATCCTCATCAGCCAGAAGTTATCAGCAAGTCCTCTTCTACGAAGTGATCCAGGTAGCACATGTTTTGGAAGAGAGCTAATATGTACTCACAAATGTAATTTGCATGGCTCCAGAGTTACGCAGGCTCACCATCATACTGCAAGTACGACTATATCTGTGAACTAGAGTCCTTGCTAAATTGATTCAAGAACGCCATTGTAGTGACAGTAGACAATGTAGACAAGAAAATGCTGCAAACTCTCAATGGCGGCAGTCAACTCCACGAATTATATACAAAAACATTAATAGTTGTTGATATCTTTTGATTATCGGCAACTAAAGGAAACGAGCACTACATCGACCTCAACATCAATCTTTATGCAGATATTTTACTAGCCGTCGATCGGATCCCTGCAGCAGTTGCTAGTATAGAGACGTGGTGTAGTTTATAGATATCGGTATTGAGCTTTGTTGTGCATGCTCTCCACGAGCCACTATGTATAGCCAGTAACCTCATATTTTGTCGCTCATATTGGGCAGCTAGTGATGGTTAGCATCCCGTTATTTTAAGTTCTGCAGTTGTCCTCAGGTGAAGATATCAACTACAATAAATAATATTTGCTGGGCATCCAGCGAAGTTCTTGAAACATTTCGTTGCGTCAGTACTTGGAGCGCAGTATATCTTACAACAAAGGTGTGGCAAGGTAACGGAGAAACCGACATCTTAATCAAGTCAGTTCACGTTTGGTTCGACACTATGAGTGTGTATGTTGCTACACATCCGCTGTGTATACGCACACCTGCGTTGCGCTTCGACAATATATCGGAGGTTTATTTAAGTCATAGTTCACCACAAATTGCTTTATACTTATCACGCTGTTCTGCACTAATTCTATACAAGTGTGGCGCTTGAGACACACTTTCACAGCAACCGGTCTTTCATCTACTTGTTTTTCAACCGAGCGTCGCAGTTAGAGTTGTTGAATGAGTCGTGATGCCCTTCAACCGTGTCTGACTTAGAGAGTAACTGGAACACTACGTAAATTGAGCAACATTATAAAATGACCTCAGGAACATAATGACTTTACGTCAACCATTCCTACATATTCTTGAACCGCGTTAGGTCTGATTCAATCCTGCCATATCCATCGGCTAAGACGAGAAGCACCTTTACGCCTCGTAGGAAAGTAAACTTTCTCGCTACTTTTTGCCATACTTTCGAGAACCGCCGATACTAGAAGCCGAATTCATAATTTGCGACCATCATGCAAAGCGAGTCGGTAGACTATCACGAGCGCGATCGTCAAAACCACCGCTTACTTTATGACGTGAACCACGCTTGGTCTCTTTCAACTCCGAACAGGAAGCGACTCCAAACACACTTGATTTCGTTATGCTATTGCTGCTTCTGTGTAACCCGGTAAGTCGAGGTGCTCCATGGCGGATTTCTGACTTTAAATTATCGCTTGGCGTACTGCTGTCATTTTGTTTTATTTGTTACGTATTTGAGTCCTTATCCCTTTCAAATAATACTGTCCATACTGGCTAATTTAGGGTAGTACTTATTTTAGGTACGTGTTTCCATGCAATGCACAATGCCCACTCCTCATAATACCCTGTTAACTGGTAGTCAACTTCAACGCTTGTACGAATCTGAAGTCATTGGATATACCCATTGGGTATCCGACACCCTAAAACCACTCGTGGTTTTTTGGTTAGTTTATCTTCAACTTGGGATCCAACCAATCACCGCTCTTCCCACAATGCAATGCTCCTTTGCTCATTGCATTGTCCCATTGCATTGCATTGGGGTCCTCTCACGTCTGACTTTTTCTGGAACGCCAATTCTGACGACGAGGAGTCACAGAAGTTCCCACTAAAGTACGAAAACGCAAAGAAAAAGAAAAGATCGGTTCATCCATCTTCAGCTCAGTTTCCTTCATATTGCACCAGTGCACAGGCAAGTAGGTAGGCAGGTAGCTCTTCCGTCATGGATCCGCCCGCGCGAGTGAGCACCACCAATGGCGGGAAGCCCCCACCGCCGCCACTGCCGTCGCTCAAGACGTCACCCACCTCCGCAGCCAATATGGCGGCGTTCCGCGCCAGCAGCATGCGCTCGCAGAGCTCCGTGCAGCTCCTCGGCTTCATCGAGAACTGCATCCGCGTGGACGTGCAGGAGACCACGGACGAGGGCGAACTGCGCGTGAAAGGGTACGAGACGCTCATCAACACATCCACGTCGGTGCTGGGCTGCATTCAGGTACGCATGAGGCAGGAGACGTATGCTGCCGTTTATGCATGCATGCAGACGAGTTCATCTTCATCATCACCAGCTCAATGACGCTTACTGTGAACTGTATTTGTTTGTGTGGCAATGTGTATGTGTGTATCTAGGTACTCCGCCGCATCATCCGTGAGTATGCGTACGGCCGCATGGGCCGCGAACTACAGCACCTGTCGCTGACCGTGGCGTCGTTTGAGCGCGTGCTCTACACTTTCATCAAAGAAGAGATTGTCATCGCCTCGAAGAAGTACGCGCAGCAGCCGCCGATCGACTTCCGCCAGAAGACTGCACTCAAGGACATCATCCCGCTGATTCCGACGGACGAGCGGTACACGATCCTGTCGGGCGGAGTCGCGTCGCTCTTGCGGCACGCAACGAAATCGCTCAATGAGACCAAGCAGGTGCTCGAAGAGCTCCAGTCGAGCTATGACCCGAACCGCGAAACCCGCTGGTCACTGAGCTCGTTTGTGATTTTGTCGGCGATGTTCTTCCTGTACAAGCGGTTCTCGAAGCGCACGTCGTTCAAGGATTTTCTGCGCCAGGTGTCCCCCTCGGGCCAGGCGATCAAATACGGCGTGGGGCTCATCGTCGTGATTGACTACTGGAAGCGGTTCATGTACCGGTTCTCGAACCTGCGACGCATCAAGATCCATCACTCGCGTGTGCTGATGGCGCTCCGACTCTTTCTGCTCTGCCAGCACGTACTGCAACGCGCTCGTCCGATGACCAACGCGTCGGACCACCGATTGCTCATCGACTCGCCCATGGAGTCGGACATTGACGACGACCTCAAGAACGCGACCACGCTGCTCGTGGAACGAGTGCCGCTCCCGTCCGAGTACTACGATCGCTCCTCGGAGCCGCCGGGTTTCACAACGTTTAAGATCGGCACAAACGTCCTGATCGCGTCGAGCGCGTTTGCTCATTCGGTGCTGGGCAAGAACAACAAGACGCTGCTCAAGATCTTTGGACCCGTGCTGCTCGTGCTAGCGATTCCCTACTACACGATCCGCAATGCTAAGGCGTCGCGGTACACCACGCGTATCCTGATTGATCATCCAAACGTGGACGTGATTCGTCTTGGCTGGCGGCTCTTTGGCGAGTCGCGACTCGTGAAATTCATCACGAGCCTGCAGATCCCAAAAATCCCCGTGACGGAGCAGCTTTTCGTTCGCGCAAACAGCTCGAGCGCTTCGAAGAAGCGCGAAAGCGAGGCGGATGTGGGCATTTATGTGTTCAGCGCGCGGCCCCTGGAGTCGGTGAAGGTCGGCAACTGGAGCGGCGCGTGCACGCCGCTGACGTCCAAGATGATCGCGTGCGGACTGCCTACGGCGCGGCCCGTGCTGCTCTACATTCACGGCGGCGGGTTCTTTGGTCGCTTCATCGCGAAAGACATCTACAACTTGACCCACTGGGCGATCAAGCTGGGGGCCGTGATTGTTTACGTTGGTACGTGGCTGTGTGGCGTATACATTGCGTTAGTGGGGCTGGTTGTTGACGGGGAGTGAATTTTATTAACCGAGGCGTGTGTGTATGTGTGTCTACTTGTCTCTTCTCCATGTGGGGCCTTTCAACAGATTATGGTCTCGCTCCAGAGACCCAGTACCCCGTGTCGCTGAACGAATGCGCGGCAGTGTACAAGTGGATTCTGGACGGCGGGCTCGGCTTCCGACCTGGCAAGATCGCGCTTTTTGGGGAAAGTGCAGGTAAGTGCAGTCGTGATCTCATCTTTCTGGCAGCGAATTTGTGATCTGTGTGGTGATGAATAGTTGATGCAAGCATGCTCACCCAAATTTGTATGATGCAAATGCGTGCCTTGCCCCCCCATCAACAACAGGTGGCAACTTGGCTGCTGCGCTGTGCGTCAAGTGCATCCAGCAAGACGTGAAGCTCCCGAATGGCAATGTGTTTATGTTCCCGGCGCTAAACATGCACCTGTCGCCCTCGCCGTCGCGCTTTTTGCACCAGAGCGACCCTGTGCTGCCGCGCGGCATCCTGGAGCTGGCGCTGAACTCGTACTATCCATCGCACGGCCACTCGAACCAGTACAAGTTCAACATCCACGACCCGCTCGTGTCGCCGGGGCTGGCGGAAGACGGTTTGCTCGCGAAATTTCCGCCCACCGCGCTCGTAGTAGGTGAGCTTGACCCGCTGCTGGACGACAGCGTGGATTTCTACACGCGCTTGTCGCATCTCCAGGTGCCGTCGAGCTTGAAAATCTACCCGGGGCTCTCGCACGGCTTTCTCATCTACGGCGACTTGGTGCCGGAGGCGCAGAAGGCGATCGACGAATCCTGCGACCGAGTGCAGAACTACCTGGTTTCCCACTGAACCAACCAATCTTGACAGGCTTGAACAGGATTGAGCAGGCTCAAAGTTGAAGTTGAGTGATCGCACACATTCGCGCGCAGGACAATGTTGGTCCAGTTGAAGCGGCAAGGAGGCAAGGAGCTAACAAATGAGCAAATGACTGGTGCAGCGGTGCTTGAATGAGCTAGAAAGAGACCAAGCTCATCGTTGTGAGCTACAGATCCAATAAATGCGTCTCCTACTGTAGCGGATTGTGTTGTGCTAATCTTTGATTGGCAAGCCTCATCGCCAGGTGCCACTCATTTGATGTTGTCGTTCCGAGAAGCGACACTACCAAATATGTGAGGTGAGTGGTTGGTCCTTTTATTCCACTCGACTAGCTCTAGGCCGAGCGAGCGTCGTCATTTCGTTGGGGACTGAATGATTGTGCATTTGTCTGCAAATCGTAAGGATCGGAGGATTAAGCAAACTCGTGCGTTTGTTTGTATTCGCTCGTCCATCTGTCTGTCGTGTCTTGAAGTTTGCCTGCTGCCCATGTCGCCGCCTCTTCTTTGATCAGGGCTCCAATATGGTAAACAATCAGTAAACAGAATAAAATTGCAACGTTTGTTTGCTCCCACTGTCCGTCCTCCTTCCCCTCTCGCTCCACTGGTGATGGCTCTTGCGTTTTGTGGTGAACGTCCGCCTTTGGGCAATTGCGACAAGATACAAAAAAGTTAAACCGGACAAAACAAGATGAGTTTGACTTCGATAGATCTTGGCGTGCGGCCGTGGCGTGCCTTCCCGTTTGCTGCCTTAGCGCCACTTGCCAACGTGCAGGAATGCAGAAGAGAGCCGTTCATTTGTATCCGACCGAGACTGGGGCTGAAAATGAGCAGCTCCTTTCCTCCCTCCTTTCTCTAAACGAACTCCTCGTTTCTGTCCACTTTGCGTTTTTTTTGCTGCCCGACCTGTCGTCTTGGGTGAAATGGACCAACCTTGAGTGGAAAGAGTGGCAGGATGGGATGGACGCCACAGACTGAACGGCTGACAGCTTTGCTCTTCTCAGCTTTTTTAAAAGCTACTCCTGTCGCATCGTGACGTGTGAGAGAAAAAGGAGAAGGTGAATCTTGAGTCAATTTGAAAAGGAGGACGATAATATTCCTTCCCAAGCATGTGCCTAATGCCAATTTATTAATCGAAGTTGAGAGCTGTACACAGGAAAGAAGAAGTCGAAGTACGCCTAACTTCGTTAATTCAATCGCTCTGTCAGTCAGCTTTCATTAATTTTGGGAGCGCCACTTCAATGGAAATGGATCCTTAGATCTTCTGTGGTGTATCTACCTATCATGACGCAACGAAAGAGACGTGGAACGGAAGCAGGCAGCCAGGCGAATAGGGGGCTATCTATCGATTTTCCAATAACTGGGTTGTTTTCTACCAAGTTGTAACGAACTGGAAGCTTGGGCAAAATAACGTCGTTCGCCAACCTTGAAGCCTTAGGGCTTAGCCTACCTTGCTGGTCCTTTACATGCCCTTTCATTTGTTTGCATTTTGAATCCGTGAGCCGGACCGTAATCTTAATCTTAATAGATTTGCGTGAAGGGCTACAGTGAGGTGACCACAGTTATTCTTTCGCTCTTGGGACACTTGGTGGCTCTCCTTTTACTACTGGTTTCGCTCCATCGAATGATGAGATTTGCTTCCTGTCAGTTTGTCAGTCAGTCCGGTGCATGCGCTTGCCTGCTGCGAAAAGAGAAAAGCCCTGGACAATTGCATTGATACATTGTTGGATACACGGATGGGTGGAACCCAGTCATACAATGATGAATGGACGGAGCGAGAGAATGCGGAAAGAAATGAAAGCGAGACACTCGTTTAGGTTTCTCTGCTTCTCGTGAATGTCCAACGCGTAATCTTATTTGTTTGTTCTCATGGCACGGTGTGGTTGGTTAACCTGTCGTACCGTGGCAAGAATGCAAATCCTGCCGGCTAATATCCCATTATTTTATAATAAAAGAAAAATCCGGGCGGTGAAATAAAAACAACATGCCCTTGCATGTTTCGTGCCTTTGCGTGAATGTATACTAGCGTGGCAGTAACCAAACCGTCCAGCTTTGCTGTTGGTGTTTGCTTGCATGACAAGGGGATCCACCTATTATCCATCCATTTGTCCTTCTGTCTCGCCTTTTGGCTTTTGATGGCGATCTGCTTTATCGTCATCATCTGCGTTTTACGTAATAACATACAAGTCAAAATATCAATCAAACCCATACAAACAGTGGAAAAATTCTATTGAAGTTGTCGACTTGTTCTATCGCAGTAGGACTGCACCACCGCACCCCCTTGTCCGCCCATCAAACGACACGAGCGCACACGACACAGTGTGTCCATGTTCGCACTTGTTGCCACCCTCAGTAAAGATATCAGCCATTATGTACTCAACGCAGCGATTGCGTGAGCTGTGAACCAACACGCAAGGGTTTGTGTGAGGATTTATCTCTGTCCAGCAGAATAGAGAGGGGGTAAGAGCATTGGCAGCAAAGGATGGAAAGAGCGCGGCGTGAATGGATTCGAAGCAGCAACTTCAGGATCCCTTGTGACACGAGTCCGGGCGAGTTGTTGCCCGCCACCCATCGTCCCCATCGAGTTTTGCTCCTGCTTTGTGTTCATTTCATTTTGCTCTCCATGCCAGGATAAAACCCAGGGCCAAGGTATTAACAACTGTACTGTACTGGAGCTGATGGTTGGTCTGTCTTCTTTCCCGTGTTGCTCAGTGTCTTTTTTGCTTATCTCGTGTTCACTGTCGCAAAACCAGAGTCTCTGCTCTCTCTCTCTGTTTCATTAGCGAATCCAAAGTTATCCTCACTCTCATCCCCTTCTTGTTTGTCAACTCGCGCACACGAAAGTCGGTCGGGCTCCCAGCAATTCCAGCTGGTGCGAAGGAGAGACTTTTCGATTGACTGACTGGTTTGTTGTGCGGAAATCGTCCCACTGTTGGGTTCGATAAAGAGCCAATCTTCGTCAAACTCAACTGGGAGGCAACCGTTGTCTCCGTTTCTCTCTGGGCTTTTCAGGTGCCAAATGTCAAGGAACTGGAACAATCACCTTGAGAGTACGATTACGAGCAGGGGCTGCAATCGTCTTCGGTAGTGAAATGCCCAGGCTGTGATTACGAGCCATGACTGCAATCTCATAGTGTAATGTTCGCTTGTGGGGGATAGACAGAGTAGAAAGCAGACGGAGAACAGCAAGACGTGGGGATTTTAATCAAAACACAGAGCAAACAAATCAATCCTACGCAAGGACACAACTTATTCTTTGGATATTCTTTCGTGTTGTTTTGATAATATCCTTTGCATGCAAGCTACAGTGATGAGAAAGAGACGAATAATAAAGTAAAATAAAATAGCAAATCCCACCTGTCGCTCGGGATGGATAGATGGCGTTCTACTGGCTGTTAAAGAAGCAAAGCTCTTCTCTGCTGCTGTATGCAAAAGCAAAAGCAAATTGCCACATTTGATTACTTGTTTACCTTGTGGTCCTTGCATGGCGCTCTCGGACCCCAGCAATTGTTGTTGCCCTGTGCTGATTTAGAACCAAAGAACTCAAGTTCTTAGAACTTAGCTGTTGTAGCCTTAGCTAGCTGGCTCTGCAAAGATAATTTACGTTATCTGTTAGAGGTCCTTCATTCATTCATTATTTTCGTCTATGCAATGAGATTAGCTCTAGCACCACAGATACAGATGCAAGAGTGATCTTGGATATCTGAGTCGGCTTGCTGATTGGTTTAGAACATTCGTCTCGTGGGTGTGTACAACAAGCGCCTCGACATACTCTGATGAGTCTCCTCCAATCATGCCAACATGTTGTCTGTCTGCACGCTCTCTCATACCGGTACTGAAGCTATCTTTTCTCTCTCTAATTGCCCCAGGACGCAGAAGCTCCGTAGCATCTGTAGCTGCTCGCACATAATAATGATATGGATCGTACGTAGGCAAAGGTGTTTATGGCAGGGGCTGAAGAACAGTACAGCTGGCCAATCTAATCAATCAGGTGAATTGCAGACAACTGTGGCGCACTCATCCGTCCACGAGGTCCCAGTAAAGTAAGAGAATTCTCACTCAACACTGTCCAACGCGCACACCAAGCACGCTGCTGCGAACAGACTAAAGTATAAAATATTTGTGCGAAATTGTCTCTGCCCCTATCGTTCCGGACATTTAGTGTTATTAAAAAGGTATTTATTTCGCTTACTCAATACCAGTCGATATGCATGCAGCAAATATAAACAGGTTTATCTGCGTGCTGTCTTTTTAGCCAGATTACTCATCATCTCCATTAAAGCTGCAACCCCGGGCCGTTCTCTTGTAGTGTGAGATTTCCTTGAAGATGGTGGGGTGGATGATGGCAGCGATGGCGTTAATACAGACGGCTGTGGAGCCCCACCGAGTGCAAAAAGGTCGCTCTGTCACTGTAGTTCAGTCCGTGAATGGGTCTGTATAACGCCCCGTACCCCAACACGAGGAGCCAGCAGGCGACGAGCGTCATCAGGTGCCAGCAGATTTCGCGAGCATGTGGTGGTGGTAGGGAAGGGAAGGCCATGGAGGGGGTCCATTTCCAAACACTCTCACTCACTCATTGTCGCTTTGTAGTACAGCTTGGCGCGTCGTCTCGAGTCCCCCAGGTCTCAACTCTCATTTTGCGAAAAGCTCCGTGTTGGCCACTCACGATCTTTCCGGATTGGTGGGAAGAGCGTCCGTCCTTCGAATTGTACCGGTAATCCAGACGGTACCCCTCTACAAGCCAAGCTCAAGAGCACAGCACCTCCACCCAGTTTACAAACAAGAACACTTGGGAAAGCAGGAAGCCGCAACTACCAAGAAAACATCGAAGCAGAAGCAGAAGCGACCGGTCGACAATACGGACCGACTGCTTAACAGTCTCTCTCTCACACACAAGCCTCAAGCTCCCCCACACACACTCAAGCAACAAAGGCATGAGTGCTGCGGTCACGTGCGACTTTGATCGCCAGTCCTGCCGCCACTCGTCGCTCTTCCTGGGCGAGTACAAGCGGTAAGCTGAGCTCTTGCTATTGGCCCATGGTGTTACTGTTGTAACTATGAGTGATCCTATCCAAGCTAATGTTCCTTTCGGTTTGTCATCTTGCTTTTCTCTCTCTCTCTCTCTCTTTGCAGAACGAACCGCACCAAGGGCACCAAGGTGAGACAACAGATCTGCGAGGAGCTCACCTGCCTGTCTAATGGGTGCACCGGCTCACCTTCTTTTCTTTGTTTGCATTGTGTTAACCCAATAGATCCTGCGCTGCTTCCCGCACTGCTGCCCCGAACACGTGAACCGGAGCTACTGCGGCACGGCGCTCTACGTGAAAGTGACGAGCGCGCCGCGCACCGCCGGCGCAGACCTCCTGGTCTTCGCGCACTTTGAAGAGTCGGACGCCAACTTCCTGAGCGTCAACGGCGAGATCAACGCGAACCTCATCGCCGACTCGATCCAGACCGAGCAGACCCCCAAGGGTGAGTGGATCGAGGGCTTTGAGCAGACATCAGCTGGATACAACGAGGTGCGTATGTGGTCCCACCGTGCCACCTACCTACCACCTTACCACAAGACCAATGGACACCTTCATTTCTGACCTACGCCGCCTTTCTTCTTTCTATCACAACAGAACACACACTTGTTCGAGATCAACCCAGGCGCACGCTGGTACTACGAGTGGGAGAGCGCGGCGACAAAAGCCCAGCGCTTCACTAAACACGTGCTCCGCGTGTACGTGCTCGAGCGCGCGTACAAGCAAGAGCAACGCTACACCACCCCATCCACAACGTTGCGAGTCGTGGCGGTCGCCACCTCGAGCGAGTTCATGGTCGTCTCGTACCGCCGCGCTACCAGTGAGATCCGTGCGGATCGCCGCATCCTGGCCATGCTGGTCGGTAACGCCGGCATCTCGCCCGCTGCTCTCCAGTCCTCGTCGGTGGACGGTGATAGTGACAGTGGCTTGCTGCCACTTGATCCCGGTCCATTGATGCTACAGCACGCTCACTACTCGGCGGCTGAGAAGCAAGCGGTCGTATTCCCATTGCGCCACCAGTCACCAACGACCAGCAATGACTGCAGCCCACTCCGCTACACGGGTAGTCAGATTCAGCAGGACCACGGGGACGTCATGTGGCAGGAGAAGAAGCTCTGGGAGAGTGCGCACCCCGAGACGCTCATGCTGACCAAGCACCTGGCGATCATCTACTACTTCCTCACGAGCGCCGACGCCACGCGGCTCACGCACTGCCTCTCGCAGTGGAGCACGATCTTCGCAGACCAATGGTCCACCCCTCCAGCTCAAGCGGGGGTGAGAGAGCAGCAGCAGCACTCACCTCAGCGATACCACCCTTATGGGTCGTCACCCGACCGCAACGAGGCGCAGCGAGCTCAAGCAAGCAACGCGAACTCCAAGATCTCGTGGTACTTCATGATGAAGCTCGCGTCGACCATGGGTCAGGCTGGTCAGTACCAGCAGTACCCGGCTCGCGCTCGACGAAGCGGCGAGGAGCCTCACACCGACAAGCTCTCTTTCCTGGTCGAAATCTGCGCAGACGTGGCGGGCTGGCTCGTCTTCGATGCGGACAACATCAGTCTCTTCCGCCGCCTGTTCACAGAGTACGCGCCAACGCTGCTTAACAAGGATGCGCTTCGCGGAACGTTCGTCAAGTGGGTGCGGTTGGTGTACGATCTGATCGGCCACTACCTGTCCTCCTCTGCGACCTCCAGTGGTGCGCACATCGCGTCCACCCAGGCGCTCGTGGAAGAGATCATCGCGATCGTGTTCAAGTGCGACGAGCTCGAAGCGATCCGCCCCAAGGTGCTCAGCATCCTCTCCTCGACGTCCATGCACGGGCTCGCGGGCTTTGTCGCCCAGGTGCGCAGCCAGTTTGTGCGCAAGAGCCAACAGGGCTCCAACTCCCCCGACGGTACGCGGAACAACATGGCGCTCACGCGGTTGCTGCAAACGTTCACGTCCCCGCTGCAGGGTAACTGGCAGTTTGACGGCGCGCAGACCGTGATCGAGCCGCTCGATCTCTCTCAGATTCACACAATCGGCCTCGGCAACGCGCTCGACTGGCTGCGCGAGTGCAGCGTTGTGTCGATTCAAGCGCAAGATGACAAGCGTCTCGCGATTCGCTCGCTCTGGAACGTGAGCGGTCGAGACGACGAGCACGCCGAAGGGATGGTTCTCCTCACGGACGGCCACGCACGCGTATTTTCGCACTTTCCGAGCGGACTCTCGAGCATGATCGCGATCGGCGACAGACGCTACGGCGACTACCAAGCCAGCTTTGTGACCCCAGACGTGCTGGCGCTTGAGCTGTACGCGTGGCCCGAGAGCGAGTCGTCCGAAGGGCCATACGCTCGCGAAAGCACGACCCCAAGCTGGGGCTCTGAGAGCGGCGGAGCGACACGACAGACGGCAATGCGATGGAAGCTCCGACTGTCCATGGAACGATTCGGACGCCCCACCGTGACCCCAGGCGCTCCGATTCTCCGCGTCGAGGTCATCGTCGACCAAGGAACCTTCAATGCTGCGTCAGCGAGCGCGCTGGGAGCCGACAGCATTCAGGAACGCCTTCGCGCCATAGACGAATGGAAGTCTGTGTACCAAGTGAGCGCGATCTACCGCCGAGCTCAGTAAGTACTTTGTACTTGAAGTAGCGATTGTAGGCAGCCAGATTTCGCTAGTAACCCCTAATTTATTCGAGGATGCCCTCATGCTGACATTTGAAGATGTTGTTGGTCTGTCTTTTATTGGGTGGTGTGGTCAGACGAAAGCTGCCGATGGTGAGAGGAGGATGACTGGTGCGACCTCTTTCTATCGGATACTGCACTCAGAGCGGGAAGGAATGGATACATATTCATTCTACTGGGGTGGGAAGATCGGGGAAACGAGAGGTTCTCCCAACCGGTGTCAAAAACTGTAAACTCGGACTTTACACTGCAAGAACAGCATACCCCAGTTGTGCATACCTACCTTCTGTACATAATCCATGCCAAAGTCTTCTCGTATTTTCTTTGGGTCAGGAGGCAGCGGATGAAGCACCGCAGAATTCAATACAAACTCAGAGCAGTGGGAAGTGTTAGATAGCGGAACGCGGATATAAATGCACCGGAGACGCAGCGACGAACAACATCAACGAGTATGCAGCGCTCTTAGCAAGAATGATAAAGTGTGTATCCCAGTTCAGAGACCGAGACATGCACATCCAAGTCTACGGCGACAGCAACATGATCATCACTCAGATGACAGGGCGGAGCACTACCAAGGCACCACATTTGGCATCAATGGCCTCAAGAATCCAACTATGTGGCCAACTCGGGTGGACCACATGGCACCACATCAAGCGAGTTTACAACAAAATGGCTAATTACATTGCGAACTGCGCTATAGAAGCAAAAGAGTCCCAAATCCTCAATGAGCAGAGTCCGGGACTACATCAACACAAGTTCAAACAAGTGCAAATGATGTTAGTAAACAATCTACAAGAGCGCGAGTGTCTGACGTGGAACTCTCCTTCAGAGCCCTTCTTAGGAAATCAGTGATCTCTAAAACATAACTTGTAAAATAAATAACCTCTTCTCTCTCTCTCTTCTCGTATGTTCTTTCCGAGTGGTGTGTGTTTGCTGTGTAGGAGCGAGCAGCTTTGTTTTATTTGAGAATGCTTCGTTTTGGAAGGTCCCCACTACTGTAGGATAAGTTTGTTTGTTCCGGAAAGCAAGTTATCCTACCCCATTATCTGCCAAACTGGTGGTGATTTCAGCCAATGGAACCAT
>JALBZB010001069.1:0-13583 GCA_038050625.1 Pythium sp. MPC-2022a
CAGGACGATGTTTCGGAAGGCGGGCTACGATATGTACCTGGTCGATGAGTTCCGCACCAGCTGCAGGTGCAGCGCGTGCGAACAGGGTGAGTGTACGATGTTCCGGGTCTGCGAGAACCCTCGACCGTACAGGAGCGGCAGCATCTTGCGTCACGGGCTGGTCAGGTGTACGACTTGTTCCAGGTTGTTGAACCGAGACACGAACACCGCGTCGAACATCTGGAGTGGTGACGAGTGCGATCCGAGGCGAGGGTCGCCCCGCGTACCTTCGAAGGGTCAGAGGGGCCATCAGTGGTGCTGTGTCGGCAGGGAACGAACTTCCCGGGTGTCTTTCGACGCTACCACACAACCACGATTTGACAGAATGCGGGTGAGGTGGACCCCCCGCATTTCGTTGAATCCAACAAAATGCATACCAACCAAGTTAAAAGTTGTTTGGTGACATATACATGAACACAATCAAATTTTCACAACTGACGTCCTGAACAGAAGCTAAACGAATTCACACGCGACGCGGATCTTGCCCGCCTTGAGGTTGCCGAGCGAGCCCATTCGCTTGGGCGTCGTCGCCTTTGGAGTCGACGACTCCTTCTCCTCCGCATCCTCACTCACTGGCTCCGCCACAGACGACGACACCAGCTCGATCTTCACATTCAGGTACCCAATGACGTCGCCCGTGTCGTCGCCCTTCGTAGTGATTTTCAGCTTCTCCACCACCGCAGCAGAGTTCGCCATCGACACGTCCAGCGCCTTGAACGCACGGCCGAGTCGCTCATCGTGAAGCATACTCTTGTCCTTCAACGAGAGAATGACGGACGGCTGTGTCTTCGCGTCTTCAAACTCCTTGGTCGAATACGGGAACGTGAACGTCTCGTTCCACTCCGCACCGCCAATGTACTGCTTCTTCTCGCCCATCACGAACTTGATCTTGGCCGTGTTCGTTCGGCTCACATTCGATCCGACGTGGATCGAAATGTACGGCGTGATGTTCGGCGTGCTGCTCACCAAGTTGCCCAGTCCAAGCATGCCGCCGCCGCTCGAGCTCGTCGTCTTGAGGTCTTCGAGGCTCACGATGGTCACAATCACCTGGTAGTCGTTGTCCGCGGCTCGCAGCTTGTTCACCGAGCCGCCAATCGAAAGCAGCGCAGATCCGCCACGAGGCGACTTCGACACCAGCAACTCGTACTCTTTATCCTTGATCTGGTGGCTCACGTTCTTCTTCGTGTCATCCGGCTTGACACCCGTCTTCACCCATTCAGCGAGGTTCGACGAGTGCTCTGGCGGCTTGAAATCATCCTGCAGCTGCTGCATCGACAAGATGCACTTGCCGATGGTTTTGTCGATCGCACCGCCGTACGAATCCTTCACCACGAACTGGATTTCCTTCTCGCTGCCGGAAAGCTCCAACTGCGTCTTCTCCTGCCACACTGGGTTCAACGTGTTGTACAGAACGCGCGTCTTCAAAATCACCTTGTTGTCCACGCGCACGACGCAAAGTGGGTCGCACGAGTCGTCCGAGAGCACTCCGTTTGCGCCAATGACTTCCAGGAACAAGCGAGTAGCCTTGTAGTGCGATTCGTCGAACTCGGCGATGAGCTTGTTGTTGATGATTTGCTTTGGCAGACGACGACGTCCACCAAACGGAGATCGATCAACGACAGTCGACTGAACACCCAACGCAAGACTGTGAGAGGTCGAAGTGAGGCGCTTGAGCAACACCACACCAGGACCAGCAATGCCTGACACAGTTCCCTGCACAAGTCCCGTCACGCCGCCCTTCATCGCACCTTGCACAGGCTTCGTGAAAATGCCCGTGAGTCCCTTGCCGAAGTCTTTCGCAAACTGGATTCCTCCGTCAAGCGGAGCAATGCCAGTTGGGCTATCTTCCTTTTCGTTTCCGCTGGCAGTCTTCTCGTCCTCATCAGCAAACTCGCCAACGAAACGGTCAAGTGATCCAGTGATCTTCGCCACCGTCGACGCACCAGACTTCACAATCGTCTTTCCGAGAACCTTTACACCTTCACCGCGAGTCTGCGAGTCACCGAGAACTTCACCCTTCGTGATCTTCAGGAACTGCATCACGCCGGAACCAAGGTCTTCAACTAAACCAATTGGGTTACCGATGATATCAGCACTGCCAACCAAACGGTACGCTTGCATCACACCTTGGCGGATGTAGTTCTGCATCAACTGGTTCTGCAGTCGCTGCTTGGTCGAGAAGCATCGCATAATCACGATCTCGTTGAAGCTGAGCGTTGGCGATCCGCTCAAGTTCGAGCCCACCAAGCCAATCACTTGGCTGAGGAAACCGAAAATGACGGAGCGACCATTGCCTCCAGTCGAAGACACGATGTCCTTGCGAGTGATCGAGTACTCCAAATCAATCGTGATTCCGTGAATGCGCAGCACGTCAAAGTACACCAAGTCGTGGTGAATGTTTCCATCCGCAGTCAATTCCATGATAGGAACTGGCGGAACACAGCGGTTGAGCGTTTGCTCGAGCGTACGTGCCGATCGGTTCGCCACAGTCGCGTCGGAGACCAGGTAAGGTTCTAACAGCTTCACGAGGTTCACCAAGTAGTCGACGTCCACCTTGAGTGACACGCTGCTCAAATCAAACTCGCACAGCTTGTACGTTCCAACCTTCGCAGTAAGATCAGCGTCAAGAACCAACTTCAGAAGAGGCTTCGGATCCTTGCCGACCGCCTTGTCACTGTAACCAGCGTCAATTGGGTTCAGAATCACTGGGAACTTCGCCGTCGTCAGCATGTCATCCAACTGGAGGTTGAAAATCGAGAAGATCCACTCCAGGGAGGATGGGGCCTTCTGGACTTGAAGCACGTCGAGCGATGCGAAGAAGACTTCTTGCGGGTAGCCATCAAACAGCGACAGACCGAAACCAGCAAGGCGGATATCAAACGAAGACACATACAGCATCTTGCGCTGCTGGAACTCGTTCTCAAACTGAGCTTCTTGGTTCTCGAGCCGATTCATCTCCAGTTCCTTCTCCATGAACTTGAAAACACGGGTGCTTTCATCGACCACAATTTGCACCACCAGCTCAAATCGCTTCTTGTCCGACGATTTGTCTCCTTCTGGAGCCACCTCAATCGAAATTGATTCGTGGTATCCGACGTAATCAATGTCGTACGTCTTCTTCTTCGGGTGTGGCGCGTCTCTGTGCGAAACCTTGATCTCAACATTGCGTTCCTTGGAGAGCGGGTTGTACCACGCGAAGGAGTGCCATTCACCAGACTTGACCGTGATGTTCATTTCCTTATCCGCACCCTTGAACAGCGACGACTCACCCAACTGAGCGCAGTCAATCGTGAACGGAGTGTAGTTCTCGATACGGTAAGGAGGAGCGCTCGACACGTCACTCAAGATCACGTACACGTACATGTCGATGACTTGCACACTCGCTTGGCAGATGATCTCCTTCTGTCGCGATGGCGAGTACATTTGTACGTACAAATCGCCAGCCGCGTTGATCGGAATCGAGAACGACCACTTCTCAGAGGCTTCAGCATTCCATTCGTCTGAGAAGGAAACCGAGATAAACTTCTGGCACTTGGTCAGCTCCTCGCCCTTCTTGAGTGGTGCAAAGTGATACACCGGGGTCGTTTCGCCATCTTCAAGCACGAGCTGGAAGGACTTCACGTCTTCAGCGCTGCGCTTGTGGAAGATGTCCGTTACTTTCTCAACGTCGCCTTCAGAGCTACCAAAACTCTGTAGGAACAATTTCTCCTTCGTTCGGTTCTGCACAAAGAATCGAGGACTGAGTGTCAAGCCCACGCCTTGTTCGAACATTCCAAACAGACCTTCCACCTTCACTGCAAAGACAGCTGGACCGCACACGTACTCGCCAACGGTGTTGATGGTGGTAGTGTTCATCGGTTCCGACCACGTGCCGTTCTTGACCACGTCCTCGGTAATCGGAGACGTTTTGAACGAGGACTCCGTCACTTTTCCGAGGAGATCCCAACCCGCTGGACGCGAGTTTGTCGAGGCAAGAGGCTTCAGGCTGAGACGGTTGTTCTCCAAAGACGTGACGATCGGGTGCTTGAAGCCGCTCGGAATGTCCAGAGGAACAAACGAGCTTGGCTTCGCGCCAGGCGAAGTCGATGCCAGCGCAAACTCAAACGATGTGCTGTTCATAATCCAGTATGGACTGGAGAAACGCACAAGACGTGGCAGACTTGGCAAAGATAAGCGATCGACGCTGAATTGCGCGCCACCACTGACAGAAACCACCTCACGAGCAATCGAAAATTGCTCGATCGGCGCGTGGATAGCCATCAGCATCGCCTTCGACCAAGGTGAAGCCACGCCCGGGACCTCACCAATTGAGTCAGTCACCAGACGAATCGAAATGTATCCTGGAGCAAGGCACGACACACCAGTGATTTCAGTGTCTTGTCCAGATTCGACGGAACCAGTCAAAACTTCATCGGTGTCGAGAGGCTCAGCTTCAGCGCGAAGGACGTTCTCGATTCTGGAAAACTCCGTGGCCACGTTCTTCGCCGACTTCACCTTGTACTCAATGAATCGGTATTCAATCTTGTACGGCAGCGAGTTTCGAACGACAAACGGTGGCAGAAGCGACACTTCCCACTCAAAGTGGGTGCGAAGGTGCCAACGACGAACAAGCATGTTGGGAGCGAGCTGCTTCAACACCTTCGTGCAGCTTTCTTCGGTTTCACCGTACACAATAGTGCCACCACGTCGCTGCTGCTTGGTCGCTTCACGGCTTTTCTCATACTCATCCAGCTCCTGAATCGCATCACTGGAGGTCAAGAGGTCATTGTTCAACGACGCCTTGATGATCCACTGGTCGAAGTGTTCTGGACGAGCATAGATCTCGGTCAAGCCCATGAGAAGGGAGACTGGAAGAGCCATGCGCTCATTTGGACGAAGCGTGAACACCTGCGAAGTGACCGACTCACGTCCTTCACTTCCAAGTGCCAAATACTTCACTTGGTACACTTGAGAGCTGTGGTTGCAGAAGTACAAATTCGACTTGAACACCAAACGCTGCTTCAACGGGTCTTCCAGTCGGCTGAACGCGGAGACAAACAGCGTCGAAGGAGGCACCTCATCGCTCACAATCGGAATGTTGATGCTGCCAAACGTTGGAAGCTCAAACTTTTCCTTCGTTGTACCCCACTGCGCAATCTTCACTCCATCCAAAGTTGCCTTTCCGTCGACGAGAGCACTCTTCTTGATGTAAACGCGATCATTGGTGTCAACGACAATTTCATCTGGCTCGCCGTTCAGTTGGAAAGCGAGCTTGCAGCCAGTGAAGTTTTGCACCAAGCAATCGCCACCCTTCTCACTTCGCGCAGTCAACGCAGTGTTCACACCCTCTTGGTGCTGCTGCAAAGCATTTTGCTCCGCCTCACCATCGATTACATCCATCAGTGAGCGGTACATGTTCAAGAGTCCTGGGGTCACATTGATCTGGAAACGCTTCGCGGCTTCAACAAGCACGGAGAAACCATTCTCGCCTTCGACAGAGCTCAAACCAGCACAAAGTTCCCATGGCTCGATCACACTCTCCATGTCAGACGCGAGGTCGCTGTAGCAGGTCGCAGACAAGTGAACACCAAACAGCGCCGTCCATGCCGAGGATCCAGACGTCGCAAGCCCCGCCCAGTCAACAGGTCCCGTCTCGTCGATATCCTTGCCAGTCAGCTCGACAGACACAGTGACGTCTTGAACGTTGAAATCTCCACGGCAGTATCGAGCGGGCAGTTCAGCATCCGTCAACACAAAACGCAGGTTCCCAAGTTGCAGGTCAGTCGTGAACTGGAGCTGCTTCTTCGTTGGGCCAGAGTGCTGCGCAAGTTGCACCAGCTGCTCGGTTTCGCTGAGCGCGACGCTGAAGATGCTATCGCGCTTCTTCTTCGCGATCACTCGGGCGGCGCTTTGGTACTCGCTGATACCACCGCAGTGAGTGAACGGCTGCACCAACCACGTCGTGATCACGCTCTCTCGCTCTTTCTCGTCAATGCTTGGAACGACAAAAGACTCCCAGCAGAACTGAGCCGCTTCGTAGTTCTTCAGAAGGCGAACCAGCTTCTTCTGCACATCAAGAGGCGACTGGATACCAAAACTGTGGTTGACAACGCGCGTTTCGTTCTCGAACAGGTCCCAAAATCTCGCTTGGACATTCGGCTTTTGCATGAACTCCTGGAATTGAGTCACCTTGGTGATCTTGGTGTCGCACAATGTCTCCAGCACTTCATTGGCTCGGTACTCCCCACCTCGAAGGTTGAGGAAACCGCTCAAATCATTGGTACCGTCATACTCACTAGTGGTAGCCGATTCATTCATCGTCAGCAAATCGTCGCGCAAGAACGAACGGAGTTCGTCGAATTCCAGGTACCCATTTCCGTCGCGGTCGATCTCCTTGAACAGCACACGAACGAAATACTCCAATTCGCTCTCCAACAACGAATCACCAACCTTCACGCGGCGCAGAAGAAGCAGCAGCTCTCCAAGCTCAATCTGGCCATTGTGGTTGGTATCAATGTCTTCAAAGAGGCGGCGCATTCGGCTCAAAATCACATCCAATTCGGCTTGACGGCGCAATTCGTCTTGCTTTGCCTTGCTCTCGATCTTTAGCTGCACTTGTTCAGGCGTTGTCGTTTCCATAGCTCCCAGCGATTGCAGACAAGACGCCATCAGCGCCAAACTCAAATCAGAAAACGCGAACACAAAGTCCGGCATCTTCATCGACACCTTCTGGTGGCACAAGTATCGGTTGGCACCATCTTGCTCGAGCAAAAAGTTGACCGAGAGACTCGTCGGCGCCAAGAGGGCTTCATAGTCTTCGACGCCGTCGATGTAACGTGCGAGCATACCAATGTTGGTGGCTTTCAGCTCCACCGATTCTTTGGTCTTCGTGCTCACCACTTGAATTTGTAGGCTGAGCGGCAGATCGACGCGGCAGTTGATCACGGTGTCGTTCTGCGACGAGTTGACATCAATCTCCGAGTAGAACGACTTGGCAAACGAGCGCGAAGGAGTCAACACGATGTGGCAGTCGTCCATCGCAACGTTGAGCTCAAGCTCCTTGCCTCCAAGCAAACTGAACGGCGCCATCGACACTTCGCTCGTCTTGCTTTCTTCATCCGACTTCACGGTGAGCGCTTCCGAGTCAGACAGTTCAATCGGCACAATAGCTTCGAACGCAGGGTGCGCAGCAGCCATCGCTTGACCCGTGCTTGTACTCAGGCGATCCACAGTCATCAAGAAGTGCTCGAGCGCGTCAGCAGCAACGATGATGTTCAGGTGGTTCAAGCTCGCGTCGATGGATTGCTTTCCAGTTTGGCACTGAACGATGTGAGCGGTCAAAACTTGTGGTCTCGTCAGTGCATCCGATTGCGCTGCAATTTTGCTGAAGTCAGCGAAAATGAGCTTGGATACTGGCGAAGCAGCTGGGCTCAGCGCGGACGATGACTTGTTCACAACGAACAAAATGTGCTCGAGCATCACTTCAATGTCTTGGCTGCGCTTGTCGTCACCATCAGGGATAGCAAAGGTAGCCAAGTTGACACCGAAACTCGAGAACACGAACTCCGCAACTTGGGCATTCTTCTCCACGAAGCCAATACTGAGACTCTCGAGGCGAAGCGCAATTTGCATCGACTTGAACTGAATGTTTTCAGGCTTGGCGGCGAGCTCTTGCGTGACGGCAATGAAGTCCGCCAACGAAAGTTCTTCTTGGCCATTGCGGAAGTGGCTCGCCCATCCCAACGCACGGCTTCGAAGCTTCATGATATCATTCAACGAAATGGTGCCTTCAATCTCCAACAGCTTTGCCGAGTGACTCTTCTTCTCATCCGCCGACAACTTCGCGTTCGTGTCAACCTTGCCGAAGTTCTCCAAGTAAAAAGCTCGGTCCTCTTCCGAGAGCTGCTTCAACGACGTCTTGTCAGACTCCTGGAGGCGAATGGACTTCACAAGCGTTTGGTGGTCCATGTATGGAACGTAGAGATCGCCAAGAACGTTAGTGAGCATCTCACGGGAGAGCGTCACGCGGTTGGTTCCGGACAAGACCAACTCGACGCGACAGAGGCGCTTCGTGAGCGGGATTGGTGCGATGTTCTCGACGATACCAAGGATGCGAGCCATTGGAGGAACTTCGACCTTGAGCTCCACTTCAGGGAGGCTCAGCAAAGCCACCGCGCCATCCACAGGTCCACTCTTGAGACTATCCTTCTCCGACGCAACTTCAGACTTGCTGTCGTCAACCTTCTGAGCATACACTCCAAAGTCTTTTAGGCGAATTGTGTATTGCACACGAATGTCTTCGGACGTCAGCACAAGTTCCAGAGCTTC
This sequence comes from Pythium sp. MPC-2022a, assembly GCA_038050625.1. Classification (NCBI taxonomy): domain Eukaryota; phylum Oomycota; class Peronosporomycetes; order Pythiales; family Pythiaceae; genus Pythium; species Pythium sp. MPC-2022a. The sequence continues at coordinate 8,347 of JALBZB010001069.1, forward strand.
CTGCGCGTTGTCGTGCTTGACCAAGGTCGACAGTTCCAGCGCACCCAAGCCGACAGTGGCACGAGTTGGCTTCACCGAACCAGTGACAGCCGAGCCAGCCTGCACAGCAGTCTGGGACTCACCATCGCTGACAGCAGACGCGATGTCGTTCGTCACGTTCACTTTGACGTTGGTGATCTTCACTTCGACTTGCGCCATAATCAGCTGCACGACGCGATCCTTGAACGAGAATGCCTTTGGTGCAGCGCCAGAGGCAGTGTGCGCATCCAGCTGTTGTTGTTGTTCTTGTTTAGTTTTCTGGGCAACCAGCATGTTGATCCAATTGGTTGCTTCGTTCAGCTTCATCACAACCGCATCTTGCACTTGGAAGACGCCATCAACGTTCGGGTCGATGATCGTCGCGTCCACCTCGACATCTTCAACCTCGAGCACCACTTTCCACGTCGTCGCGAGGTGTACCGTGAGCTTCTGGATCTCGACAGCCTTTAGCACCAGCGGCGCCACGCCCTGCTTGGCGAACGCGAGCGTCTTGAGAAACTCGTTCGCGAGCTTGACAAAGAAGAGCGAGATGGTGATCCCGCTCGGCGCGTCTGTGCGGTCTTCCCACGCGCCGAACGCATACTCAAACTTGAGGCACGGTTGCAGGTATGCGGACGCGAAGCGATTGATCAGGCTCGTGAGCAGCGGGAACACCGTGAGGCGCGCGAGCGACGGCACGACGCAGAGCGACAGCGGCACCAGCACGGACACGAGCGCCACGAAGAGAAACATGATCGATCCGCGGCCCGCCGTGGTGAATGCAGTGCGCTCACTTCTTTCTGTTGTCCTTCCTTTTCTTCTTCTTTCCCTCTCTCTCGCTTGCTTGCTTGCGGCTTGCTCTCGAGGCGGGGAATTGCGGACTGAGTGAGGTTCACTTGGGTTCGAAAGCACCCAAACCACACAGAAAGCAGATCCGTATCCGCACTGGAAGTTGCGCGAAGGTACCCAAATCACTTCAATCTGGCAGTTGCTCCTATTTGTGTAGTTTTGTGTGGAGCAGATAGACATCCGTGCTCAAATAGAGATTGGCTCGGACTTGGTAATGGCTCATATGCATTTGTAGAGGGAGTACCACTGAGGACATCAACTTACAAAATCAAGTCAATTAAAGGGACTTGGTGGATTGATTGCTCATGAGAAAGTTGTTCATAAATTCTCACAGGTCAAGAATGAGTTTTGTGTAATGTTTGTGTGGAGATGAGCCACCTGGATATATGGACCATGTCAGATCTTCGATATGGTCAGTCGCGTATTGAATATGCTTTATTTCTAACTGAGAGGGGTTCGTATATGAGAGACTCATATGCGCAAATAGTGACCTGCCAATAGTGACGACACGTTACGCTACGTTACGTTTGAATGACGTTGATGGCTTCCTCGTCCACGTTATGTGGTTACATAACTTTAGGACTTATACGTTTCCTGTGATAGTTTGTACAAAATGTGACAGGAATGATTTATCTGGAGAGTACAATAAATTGTATATAGTGTCGGAACAGCATGCTCTTACAAAAGGACTTCAGACCTCCTTTCGATGATTACATCCTCCCTAATTGTAAAATCCTAAAAAGAAAAAAATAGGTTGCGTTGCTACCTGTTTGGTTTTAAGAAGGCGTACTACCAAGGCAAAACGTCTGTATTTTTGGGCCTCTATCGCCAGCACGAAGCTGGCAAGTCTCCGCGGCGCAGGATCACCGGATAGTTGTTCACTAGCGCCACAGCTGCGCGATGTTTTTAATGAAGATGTTCTTTGTGGCATTGACGTCGCGATCGTGCGTGAAAGAGCACGATCGATACTTGAACGTTTCGCAGCGGTCTAGATCATACTTTACGCATCCGCAACGCGAGCATGTCTTTGACGTGAATTCCTCGCCGCACTCGATCAGACGGCCGCCAGCTCGCTCCATCTTGTACTTTAGAAGGGCCTTGAACTTATAGTGAGAGAGGGTCATCATGGCTCGCACTGTTGGGCTCGACACCTTTCGCCACACTCGATGAGCCCGAGTTGCATCTGTCGCGTCCGTTGCATCAGATCGCTCGTACCTTCTGTCCATTTGGGATGTGTGGAAGCTCAGTAGGAGGATTTCTTTGTATTGCGAGGCTAACCAGCTTGCGATCTTGTGATGCATGTCTTGCACCATTAGTGTCGCTCACCTGTTCGTGAACCGGATCTTGCACCATAGTCGATAGCGCATCCGGTGCCGCTTGCGCTTGCTGCGGCGAGCCGGTTTGGTCTTCTTATTGACTTGATGCGCGTACTTCTCTCCGCTGCTCTCGATCAGAGTGCTCAGGCGCGTCTTCATTGCGTCCACTCTCTTGAATCGTTTCACTAGCACATCAATATCATCCTTGATGTAGAGCGTTCAGTCGTCTGGGTCGTAAATTATGACGAACTTGCGCACTCCGGGGTCTATGGCGCAGGCTCGAGTGGATTGCGTCTTCCGAGACGACAATGAACGAGGTACAGCGAGGTAGTACTCCCCTTCGCGTAATCATTGGAGCCGGACTGAGCGCAGAAGTTCCGGCAGGGGCTCACGAATCTGGATTCCTTCCTTCCAAACCCGAAGAAGGTAGGATGGAAGCGAACGAGCTGCTTCTGTCCCTGCTGAACCACTGAGATCGATCGTGCCCTTACCTCGATCGAGTTCGAAGCAGCGAACTTACTTCTCAAGCGCAGCGCTGGAAACGTCGTCGTCTCTCCTTTTCTCTTGAGCGCGAGGTGTAGAGCAAGCGAGGATGTCACCGCCTTCATAAAATCGCGGTAGGCAGAGTCTCGTATCTCGTCCTGCACCTGCATGTGTCTCGCTAATGCCTTCTTGTTATTGCAGAAGTAGCCAACCATCGTCCTTATCTATGCAATCGGTCTGTACTTCGACCCCAGCTCCGCCACAGACATCTTCTCGTTGGCGTTCTTTCGGCCGCGCAGAACAAGACGATACCTGCAGTCGTCTCGGAATGATCCAACAAGCTTGTTGTATATGGCCCGGTTCGTGGCAAACATGAGATCGAGCTTTTCGCGCTGTCTTTGATCTGGGTACAGCCGTAGTTTCAGACAGCTGTTGATGACCTTGTCAGGAGGAAGACTTGATTCGTTCTGCGCCGGTCACTTCCAAGAATGCCTCGCCACCTCTGCTGCGAATCTTGGGTCACGTCCCCTCCACGATAATAGGGTGGCGTCCTCATAGTGCTGCACACCAAATCAAGACGTGAGTAGCGGCGCCATCACTACGTCCACCTGTGCAAGGGATCGATCGCGAGGCTTTGAGAGCGCGCTCAGCATTGTCGAGCTCGGCATCCATAGACTCATCCTCATCTCTATCAAACCACGCATTGGGATGGTTTGAGTTCGTCGCTCCAATAGTCTTCATTTTCTTCGCTCACCGCTGATTGCTCTCGTCTTCGCTGGACGTCTCGCTGACAAGCTCGAATTGGTACATTTTGTTTGTCATATTTTGACGAACCCGATTCTCGATGGTAATGAATACAATGTAGATTGAAAATTGATATCTCACTGTGTCCGGATGGCAGCGTAAAGTGCGTGACACTACAGTTATTGCAATACATCCACAAGTGAGCCCACAAGTCTTCAGGTGATGGAGTTTTGATGCAATTAGATATATAGATGGATATCAAGAGATTGTATGGAGGAAATAAGGAGATAAGAAAGAGGACTCCAACTGCCATATGTTGAAATGCCGCAACTTGCCAGTTGACCCATCAAAGGGCCTACTAGTACTGCGCCTGTTTGCTTGTTCGTGGTCTTGAGCATGTCCGCTACGATCGCCTCCAGCTACGCGAAGAGGCGGAATGACCTGGTGAGCGCCTTGAATACGCTCGCCCTCTTGGCACACCCGCACGCCCACGTTTGCTGTATCAACCCTGTGTCGCTCGCTTGCCTGCCGCGAGTGAACGAGCGCAAAGTGCAAATTGACTGCTTTAGTGGTTCGGGACTCAAGCCGCCTGATAGTAGTATTGGTACTGACAGTGATGTGAGCGGCAAGGTCGAGTTTAGAGGTGTCGAGTTCCGGTACCCGACGCGTCTTCAAGTGACTGTGCTCCAGAGCTTTAACCTGACGATCGAAGCGGGTGAGACCGTGGCGTTCTGTGGCCCAAGTGTGGGGCGGCAAGAGCACGATCGTGGCGCTCCTCGAGCGCTTTTGCGACCCCGTGCGCGGCCAGGTGCTCCTGGACGGTGTTGACTTGAAGGAACTGAACTTGAGGTGGCTGCGCGCGCAGATCGGGCTTGTGGGTTAAGGGCCGGCGCTGTTCATTGGCAGCATCGCCGACAACATCGCCTATGGACTTGATACCAAGCTGTCGCAGGAGAAGATCGAGGCGGCCGCGAAAGTGGTGAACGCGCGCGACTCCATCGCGCAGTTTCCCAACGGATACGCTATCCAAATGGGCATGAAGGGTGAGCAGCTCTCCGGCGGTCAGAAGCAGTGCATCGCGATCGCACGCGTGATCCTCAAGAACCCTGCGATTCTGGCGCTAGACGAAGCCACGAGCGCACTGGACGCAGAGAGCGAACAGATTGTGCAAGACGCGCTGGATAACGTGGTCTCCGCAGCGCTCGAGCGCCGCACGACGACGGTCGTGATCGCGCACCGACTGTCAACGATCCAGAATGCCAACAAGATCTGTGTGGTGGGCGGAAGCGGCGCGATCGCGGAGCAAGGCACACACGCTGAGTTGCTGAATGTTGAGAACGGACACTACATTCGACTCGTGAAGGCGGTGACATTGTGAGCGATGGCAATCAATGGCAGAACTTTGGAAGCCGGTGAAATGACGCAAAGTGATGGTGAGTGAGAGTCAATGGTTTGGCTGTGTTGGCGTGAAGAAATGCGAGTAGCTTTGTATTAGAAATCCTATTTGATGCTGACAATGTCCTTCCTTCTCATTTTGTCTACAGAGTATGGCATCAGGGACTTGAAACACCAAAAGGTAAGACGCCTCGAGATTCTTGTATTTGAGTCCCTCACTGGGCACTTGTGCTTGTATATTCAAGACTGTTGGCTCCATTCGTGGTGTCGTGGACTCACAACTGCTCGTGACTTGCCAGGCCCCTATCACTGGGGGGGGGGGGGGGCAAAAGCCCCAAAATTTTTTTTTTGGGGGGGGCGGGGAGAAAGGGCCGGGGGGCCCCGCCGTTTTGCACCACGGGATTTAGACCCAATTTGAAACGGGGGGGGGGG
>JALBZB010001070.1:0-13577 GCA_038050625.1 Pythium sp. MPC-2022a
GGTCGGACTATCACAGCGAAATGAATTCGAGCATCTTCCTCGATTGGCTGGAAAAACAAGTGTTCCCTGCTATCCCTCCGTGATCTGTGCTGGTTATTGATCAAGCAACATACCACACAGTACTCACAGAAGAGTCAAAGTCCGCAAAATCAACATTCTCGAAAACTGGGCTAGTCGACTGGCTGGTGAGGAAAGGTGTTGTGTATGACATCGGTGGCCGCACTGTATCTACTCCTGATGACTACATGGCGCTCAAGAAGGTCGAGCTGGAGGCTATTTGCAAGCAACACAAACCTGCTCCAGTACTCCAGGCCCAGGTGCTTGTGAGGAGGTTCGACTGTGACGTGTTGTTGCTGCCGGTCGCCCACCCGGAGCTCAACCCGATCGAAATGGTTTGGGCGAATGTGAAAGGCTATGCAGCAAAGAGAAATACGAACTATTCGCTCTCTGATGTGGAGCGTTTGACGTCAGAGCGCTTTGAACAGATTGGAGCCGACGAGTGGTCCAAGTATGTTCGCCACTGCATCAAAATTGAGAACGACTACTACGATGCAGCAGACGAAATTCCATTTGAGAGCACCGATAACTGATATTTTTTTCGTAGCCCACAACTTCATCAATATAGCATTGTTTTCTATCCAGATGGAACTCAAATAACGGTAAGATACCCAGTTTCACAAATTCTCAACATTTTCCCGCTAAATCGTCATAAGGTTCAAAATTTAAAAAAAATACCATAGTCGTTATTAACTGAGATAGACTTTAATAAAAGCGTTGGCAACAGACTTTTTTACTACTAAAAGTACATGCTCAGCTTCCCTGCTTTCGCTTTATCGTGGATCTTGTTGCTTATTGCGTAGTTGCGGATGACTGCATCAGACTTGTTTCTTGTTTTCTCCCTCGGTCAGAAAAGAGAAAAGAAAGAAAGCAGGGGAAGAGAAATGAGAAAGTGCCAACGCCAGAGCAGAAGTACTATTAACTTCGGGGGATTGATTTGGGGAGGGTTGTCTATATTTTGTTGTCATCAGCAATCTTCGATAAGCACCAGTCCTCAAAATGGCTGGATAGTGGTCTCTTGTGGAAGATTGATGCTTCGCTTTAGTTTGCAGCACGTTTGCCACGCAAAATGCAAATGCATCTTCTTTCGACATTTCCATCACTTGTGTGCTTTATCAACACTAGAGGAGTTTTTTTCTTTCATTTTACTATCTATGTCCTTGTCATACACATACCGGCTTCCCTTTGTTCTATCAAAGCTCGAGGCGCTTGAGTGGACAGCGAGGGCAAAACCAGTTTCCGGACGGGATCGACGCGAGCGGCGGTGTGAGACAATAGATATGGTAGGCGGCATCACAGCTATCGCACAGGAGCATGCTGTCCGAGCCATCCATTTTCCGGCACACACGGCACTGATCCTCTCCTGCCAGCTGGGCGACTGGCGTCGATGGCCCCACACTAGAGATCCATTCCTCAAAGAGGCGATTAAAGATTGCTGTGGTGGGCAAAATAGAGGCAGAGAGCGTAAGGATCATGCGAGAACCAAAATGACGACCTGAAAATACGAAAGCAAACTTACAGCGAAGACGATTCGCGCACTTGGAGATCTCGGCGTCGATGCGGTTGAACGTGAAACAGTTCTCCCACACTAGGTTTACGTCATGCACAGCCTGCTCCCAGCGCTGGTCGTAGAAGCCTCTGCTGATGCGCGTCTTGATCGTCCCCAAGTCCATCGGGGTCTTGATGATGTCTGCGTATCCAAGTACGTACTTGGGATCCACGGGCTCAGCAAACGGCAGCGCCAGCTCACTCTTGAGAAGCGTCGTCAGAATCAGCTCCATTCGACCCCGAAGCGTGCTGTCCGAGCCTCCGGAATGGAATTGATGCTGTGCATTCCTTACTTGGAAGCAACGGAGCTCCACATACTGCGGTGGCTGTGGGGGGCCTGCTGCATTCTTTCTCTTGCGCATCGGGCGCTCTGCCGTGCTGGGGCTAGATGGAGCTGCTGCGCTGGTGGTATATTTCCTCTTGGGCGTGCTCTGGCGACTTTGGCCTGGAACACTGCTGCTGCCTTGAGTAGATAATCCAGAAGTGGTGACCATAAGGCGTGACGACTGCGGCTGCTGGAGTTGGTGGGCATATAACTTGATCCACTGCTCCAGCTGTGGCTCAGTCAGCGACGTGATCGCAATCAGTTCTGCCTTTGCCTATTCGTACAGAAAAAGAGAGACAGTTTGTCAGTTGCTGGATAATAGTAATACAGAAACAAATAAGATATCTGCATGGCACTCACCTTGCGAACCAAGTACGGGCTCATCGTCTTGTCCCGTTGACCGATGCACACACGATGGAGAGTTCGGTTCACCACTTCAAGCGTCACAGGCGAAAAGCGGGCTACGAATGGCAGCTGGGACGGATGCGTTGGCGCGAAGCTATCCTCAGGCTCCATTGTCACAGAAGCTTTCGTGGGCGAAGTGGTCTGGCTCGCTGGCATGGAAGCCTTGGTCTTCCGCTTGTTTGATCGTTTCATGCGAACGTAGGTGATGGCATCGTCCAGCGCAAATAACCTCATCGCCGCGGACGCAATTGTAGCACTCGCAAGCGCACTCCTCGCTGTCTGGAGCGGCGAGGATTTCCAGCACGAGTCGAGCCACTCTGCCTCGATGTTGGACTCGAGGAATACGATCGCTTCCAGCAGTGAGTGCGCGGTGTCACAGCCATAGATCATTTCAGCCCACGCGGCACGAATCGGACGAGCCCATCGACCGGCTCGGAACGCTTCACGAGGCACCGCTGCCTCCATCGTCAGCAACTGGGCCTTCAAGTAGATGATCGATCGAGGGATGCCAGGCTTGGCACGCCGAATCGTTCCCTGAAACGGTTCCAGTAACTCTGTTGCCAGCTCACCGACCTCACCATCCGTTGGTTCCAGCGCTGCGCCATCTAAATTGGCAGTGTTCTTCGCAAAGTCAGGATTATACATGTCTGCGATGTTGGAGGTGATCTTCTTTGGTACACGAGTAGATCTCCTTCCCTGTACTGCTTCAGTCGACTCGTCATCGACAATCTGACGATTCTGCTGATTGATATGACTGACACCAGCAGCAGCACCACCAACAGTAGTAGCAGTAGCAACGGCTGGAGTGGCGGGAGCTTGACTCGAGCTACTGGAGACACCCTCCTCCGACTTTCCCTGTTCAGCAGGAATCGGAGCGTTCTGAAGCGCACTCGCAATAGCATTCAGACGCGTGATGTCTTCTTGCCGCCTGTCCCGTTGAGACTGCTGCGCAGCACTATCGTCTCCTTCCGTGTCCGATTGAGCGGGGGTCGTCATTTGAGACACAGTTGGAGACACAGCCTCGGTTTCCGCATCAGAGATCCCTGTGCTCATCATCTCGTCACTCGCGTTTGCACCACCGCGATCCGGCTCCGATGTATCGACAACAAAATTGAATCCACTCCGATACGTCGTACCATTCGCGTCATAGTACGAAATCTGTCCGTCGTCCTGCACGATGTTGGGGTCGTTCGGTGCGACAAAGCCACCGTAGTCCGACGGACCGTTACCACCAAAAGAGGTACCACCATTTAAGCGCTGCGGCATCGATGGTAAAGCAGGAGCTCGCTGATCCTGATAGCCTGGTGGTAAACCAAACTGCTGGGGATTCATTGAGCCCATCGAAAGACCGGACATATCTCCCGTGTTCGAAAATCCCGACATCGACGGCAGGTTTCGCTCTTGCCCGTAGTTTCTCATCGGTGTTGGAGTAGGATCTTGCCACTGGTTCATCTGGTTCATCGGCTGAAGAGAGCCAACGTTAGGCTCATCGTAGAGCTCTGGCAACGTGTCAAAATTAGACACCGCAGATGAATACGGTGCTGGCATGCTCCCCATGTACGGACTGACCACTGCAGACGAACTCGGGTTGCCGTACGACGATGCAGGAATTGGTCCTGCGCTTCCTGACGACTGGGTTTGAGCAGGTTCAAACGGGAACGGAGTCAAGTTATCAGCCATGCTGGGGTACGGTGGAAGTGGAGGTGGCGCTCGGTACATGTTGCTCGCACTGGCACGTTGAGTGTTCATTCCATCCATGTTGTTCGATCCACCAGCAAAGTAGCCATCGCTGCTCGGTACGACCTGAGGTGCGTACGAAGTCGCTGGTGGTAGCTGCGGCATACTCATTGGAGAGCTGAATTGAGCTCCTTGCTCTCCTGGTTCAGCATTAGGATTTACCGGGCCGTAGTCGAAGGCAGACACGGCATTTTGAGCTTGTCTGCGTAGACTCACCCCATTCTCGCTTTGCGTCAACCCAATTGGCTCGATCGGGGACACGTATCGTCGGAATGTGACTTGCAGCGGCCGTCTTCCAGTCGCGACTGTCGCTTTGAACCCCTCCATTCCGATCGATTCAAGATACATACCGTTCACCGAAAAGACTTCATCTCCGATGAAAACCTTTCCACTTGCTTGTGCCTGACCCATTATGCCGTTGTCGCCAGAGAACTCGGTCACGATAATCGTCCCACGATTCGAATAGTTGATCACAATCCCCAACGGACCTTGGCCGAAGGTGACATGGATGTACATCTCTTTTGCGTTGTCTGGAGTATTCTGCGTGAAGGCATTGCTTGAGGCTTGTGCTTGCGCAGTCTCTTGCCGTGTTTGAGGTGGCACACCATACAGAGAGACATTAAGAGATGACACCGGAGGGTGGGTGGGCGACCTGAGGCTGGGAGCTGAACTGGCAGTTGATTGCGAGTCCATTTTCCGTGCGAAAGCTTCGCGGATGTTCTCCAAAAGCCTGATCTGCTGGAGGAAAGACGCTGGAAGGTTTTCTACTCCTCTACTCATAGAAGAGAAGATCGGGCGACACTTGGTCGTGTCCTCGAAATTCCCGTCCGAAAGATACTGCGTACTCCGGAAAAACTGAAGCGCAAAGTTTGCAACATGGTGGAGCCCGTCTGACAAATCGCTCGGTCTGGCAGAGTGCTCACACTGCTTCGCGACCGTGGCAAACCCGTTCAAAGCGCGTGCACGCAACATCGTCGAAGGATCCATGCAACTAAGAATCGCAGTCGCAAACGCATCAGCAATCTGCTTCACGAAAGCAGAATCAGCACTCGTCTTTTGGCTGCTTGTGAGCGACTGGGTGGCCATCGCACAAATCAGTCCGACTACAAAGGCGTGATGCAAGCAAACAAACGTCTTGGGATCTGGGTGGATGCCATTCGGATCCACGAGAACGCGCGAGACGGCTTTCTTCACTTCTTCGAAGCTTGACAAGCAAGTAAACGCCAATCCACTGCTTGTTTGCACAGTTGGGGATACTGCAAACTGATTCCAAGCAGCAAGCATGGCTCTGCCTTGGTCCACAAGTGGCTGGAGCGACCTCTTGAATGACACAGTACTTGGTTCTGCCGAACTCATTGGATGATATGGCCGTGCCACGCCGGGTGTAGATTGAACAGGAATCTTCTTTTGCTGATTGGTGTCTCCACTGTACTTCGATCGCTTCAATTGTTCACTTGCATGCTGAGACAATGGTGCATCCCTGCCGACCAAAGCAGCGTGCTTCCGCTTCATTTGATCTTGGGCATTAGGGGGAAGCTGATGAACGGAGGGCTGATGGTGGGCTGCGATAGAAGGGACAAACTCTGATCGAAGACCGCGTCGGAGCACATGATAAACCGACTGGGACAAAGGAACCAGTTTCGGTTTCCCGGTCAAGTCCAACATCCCGCCACTGTACTCGTATTTGCGAGCAAATGGCCGCTTCATGATTGGTTCAGCTTTCACAACTGGAACAGGGAGGGTCGGGAAGAGCACATTCACAGGACTTCGCGCTTCCGCACCAGCAGCAACATGGTATCCTCTTGCTACTATGGACGACTCGGCATGTTGAAGAGCGGTTTCTGCTTGCTGATGCGCACTGAACTCCCCAACACAGAACTTCCGTCCACGGTAGCTGATGTAGGCTTCAAACTTTTCAATGTCGAACTCGGACACTGAAACCGACACTTCCTTTTTCAACGCGAACGGACCGCTGATCAAGAACGGTAGCTCGGAGTATTTACAGCAGATTTGCTGCGAATCAACACCTGAAGAAAGAGTCCCTTTCTGCGTGCTACTGGTAGCGTTCTTGCCATGGAGAAGATGGTGGAAGCTTGCGCGGATTCGTGTTGCGATGACACTGTCTCGGCGATCTTGGTCCAAGTAACTCAAAACGCGCGAGAGGCTACTGCTGGTCCCGCAGACAAACCATCGCTTCTCCTGCGACTGTAAGTAGATCCGCTGACAATCGCTGTAGAAGCGATAGAATGTGTATCCACTACGACAGCGACCAAGTGGTAGTGTCCTGGGCACGACGGTCCAATTCAGAAAGTGCTCGAACTTCCTTGCTTCATCAATCTTGGGCAGCAAAGACTCACATTCGGACCAAGCAAGGTTCGCAGTGTGTGCGCATGCTTTGTGGGCTCTCACCAAGGTTTTCTTCTCGACATGAGGCACGAGGTGGAAGTACAGAGGCGTCGCAGACACAAGTTCGGCGCATATGCTTTGAAGCGAAGACCATGTCAGCCCCGCAGTATTGATTCCGTTGACGCCCACGATGCAATCTCCAACCGCGACACTTGGAGCTGGCAAGTTGCTTTCATACTCGTCGTTTGTCTTCATGGATTCACACGCAACATACCCGTTTGTAGAAACAATACAGATGGATCCGAGAAATTCCGCTACCAAGAATGGAAGCGGGATTCCATTTACCCGGAAGGTTTTCACGCTTGAAGCAGACGGGAGACGGAGACTTTCACGGAGGAAATTCGGATTACGTACTGAACCCTCAAGCACGGGGTCCATGATTGACCTTGGTTGCCCAGTGTTCGGTGGCACTTCGTCGACTTGGACTTCTCTGGAAAATATTATCACCAAGGGACGAGGAAGACTGAGCAGATACGAAGTGAACTGGGAAAGATCACGGAGCGGGCCGTGAACCTGACCATTGACGCTCTCCACCAGGTCTCCACAGCGAATTTGACGGCTCAGTGATGCTTGGCCCAGCACTCCATTGGGGTGATCATTCAGCGATTTCACAATCACACCGCATGTTTCGAGCGATAAAGCCAAACCAAGTGGGCCTTCGTAGAACTTGACATCGTAGATGTGTTTGCGCTTCGGAGCTGGGATCTTTGGCTCAGTCGGTCGTGATGGGACCAAACCCTTTCTCAACGCACTCCTCTTCGATCGTTGAGTCGAAACATTAAATGCCAGTCGGTTCCAACTGTCCAGAGCCTGCTTCATCTTTCCGCATGGCGCGCGCATTGCCACAATGTACTTGACATCCAACTCGTGCTCCAGCTGCAACATCTGCTCGACTTCCGTGGACTCTTTTCCGTGAGCAGATACGTCATTCACCAACAAGATCACATCCCCTGGCAAGATTTGCTGGCAGAGCTCACCGTAACCGATTGGGACCTCTGATGATTTCTGGAATGACTGGACGAACACGAACGACTGCGCGGCTGATAACTGCAAACCCAGTGGGATCGAGTGATACTTCACAATCGATACGGACGCATTCAATACGTCACACGGTAGAGAAGTCAAGTAGACAAAGATTGGTTGCTCTGCTCGGCGAACCATCCCCAGGATTTCAACACTTTTCAGACCATGCACGACTCGATCGTTGATAGCATAAATGGTGCCACGTACACCTTCAGCTAGCGACGACTCGCCATTCTCCAAACTGTGATGGTCAGCAATTTGCACTCCTTCCGGAGTGTCCACCAGTTGTACTTCCACGCACTCTTGAGGGGTAAGCCGCCTAGCTGAAAATATTTGCCCAAGCGCTCCACCCGCGAGTAGCTCAGGGACTTCAAGATGATCGAGAGGTGTGACCTGGAAAGTCATCGGGCAACGTTTGCAGCGTAGTAGCGCACCGTTCAAAATGCCATCTTCCAATCCACAGAATTCGCAAACAGCTGGCTCGAACGACGACGAATCCGCGATGACATTCGTCTCTTCTTCTTCCTTGCGTTGCGACGAGAACAGGAAGCGATCGCCAAAGCTCTCGAGCAATAGTTCTTCATCAGTTTCACTGTCGGAGTCGTCGGATGTTTCGTCAACATTCTCCGATAACTGCAAACGCAGACGCTCTTCATCAGTCTCAACTTGCTCCACCCCATGTTGTTTGTGAAGGCGCTTGATTGCGCTTTCAGGGAGTGGAGGGACGGGTCTGCCTTCAAGTTCCGCATGCGCTTTATCCTTCAGGTAGTCCAACAGCTCGTCTGTCAGGTCATGCTCCACACCGTCAATGAAGAACTTGCTTGTTGGATCAATCGCGTGGGTGGGTTGAGACGGCTCGAATAAATCCCATTCTCGGTTTAAATCCGCCAGCGCGTCTCCAAATTCACGTCGCGCATCGATTGCTTTCTCTTCGATAGTCTGGTAAACCGACTGCACCGCGCTCGTTCCCTGCAGAAGCTCGCACAGCACTCGTAGAACGCCCACACGGTCTCCGATTGGCAAATCCGAATAGTTCTCTCTCGATAGTACATCAATGACGGAAAGGACGCGCTTCTCAAAGTCCGAGTATTCGATTTCAGCTTCAAGGTTGCTTCCCCCCTTCCCGTTTCCACTCAAACCCTCCCCAGTTTTCTTTTTAAACTGTTCTGGCGAGAAGTTTGGATCGCTGACGCACACCGGACAGAACCATTCACCGGTTGGAACCTTTGACAACGGGGTTGACAGGCAAAAGGTGTGATACGCGGCGTCACATCGGTCACACAGCAGCAGACGATCTTTCACGTGATTTGTCTGACAGTTGCGGCAGTGATCTTCTTCACTTGAAACCAGATGACGGCTCACATTCGTGTACACCCAGTCATTCATGAGTCGCTCGAAAATCACAGACAGCTTCCTCGCAAGACCCGAAATCTCTGCCTTGACCGAGTTGTACGTGTAGCAGTTTTTCCAAACCAACGTAACATCGTCCACGAACGATTCCACATCATCGTCATTCTCGTAGTCTTCGTCTTCGAGCTTCTCTGCGATGGTACCCAAGTCCATCGGTTCCGTGATTATTCCACTGTAATAATCCGGGTACAAATCCCCATCAACAGGTTGGTTGAACGGACCGGCGATTTCTTTAGCTCGAAGAAGCTTGAGCACATGGGCACACCGTTTAAGCTTGGAGGAGTTCATCGTCGTTGGGATATGCTTCATGGGAGGCTTCGCTGGAGGCATAGTAGACGACAGCAGTAGTCCGTGGGGAGCGGGAAGACCGTTCAAGACTGAACTGAACGCATTCAGTGTCATGCCCTTCACACTGACTCCATTCACACTAACGAGAAAGTCTCCGGCCTTGATGCTTGCAGCGTTGTCATCGCCAATATTTTCTGCATCCTGACCGGAAGGCGCCGACGTTTTTTCAGCGCTGTACTCAGTCGAGTTGTCTCCATTCGATATAACTCGCTTCACGGCGAGGTACGGTTCTCTTTCCTCCAGTTCGAGCTTCGCTGAGATTCCGTTCAGCAACACTACACCGTAGAATTTGCTCGATGATGCACCGCCCGTTCCTTCCAAATGCCGAGGGATGATTTCGCGCGTGGTCGTTTGTGATACATCACTGCTAGCATCAGCTGTCCCCGCACTTTCTTGATACTGAAGTCCGTTCAGCAAGTCGACACCTCTTTTTTGAAGCCTTTGCCGCAGCGGGACAACGACAAACTCATCTTTGTACGATTTCGACCCCTTCAGTGACTTGATCACTTGATCATCTACGCTCGGGTGTTTCAATTCGATTGCCAGCATGCACACTTGACGCGCTAGTTCAGGCCAACTGAACGCGTTCAGCGGCCGAGTGCGATAGAACTCATCGAGGCGTGTTCCTGTCTGCAAAATCGGGAAGTACTCGGACACCAGCGCTCGCACAACTTCGGCATGGAAACCTGCGTACGCTCGACCAAGACTGTCTTCTTCAAACTTGCCGTCGCCGACAGGACTTGATCCATCGACCAATGTGAGAATCTTAACAAACATCTCGAGCGATGGGATGGTTGTCAATCGTAGGCAGTCTGCAAACGTCGAGATGAAGTCCCATGCGAAAAGCAAGTCTCCCTGGTGCTCGCTAGGAACTTGGCTCAGCTCCGCAGCAGGACTGACCATTGTTTCCAGTTTGCCTTCCGAAACATAAGTCTCCGTCACCTGCTTGGTATCATCCTCATCGGCAAAGCTCGTGGGCGTGGGTGCGAGTGCAGACGAATGCTTTGATTCGGTCAGGTATTCTGCTTTCACAGACATCCAAATGTCCTTCTCGACACCGAACTTCTTCTCCATTAATCGCATTTTTCGTCGGCGATCTTTTTCTTCGTCCACAAACTTCAACAAAGCGAGCTGTTGCTTGCGGACCGACGACGAGTGAGACCTTGAGCCTAAAGACGAGTCTACTGCATTTTTCTTCCTCTGCAAGTTGTCTGACGATTGAAGATCACGATGAAAGCCGCTTCCCTCGCGAGCGCCACCAGAACTTGACCGCGCTTCGATTGATGTAGTCACAACTCCGTTTTCCAGTATTGACTTTTGCTCTTCTCTCATTTTTCGCCGTTCCCTGAGCTCTTCGATTCGCCGCTTCATGGAGTTTTCCTTTTCTTCAGCTTTCTTTCGCTTTTCCTCTTCTTTCATCGCCCGTTTTATCTCCTTCTCTTCTTCGCGCATTCGTCGTTCTTCCTCTTTTGCAAGTCGCAGTACTTCTTTCCGGGCTTCCTTTTGTCTCATGGCTTCCAGCCTTGCCTCCACTAGAGCGTTCTTGCGATCTTCCTTCTCTCGTCGTTGCGCTTCTTTTTCATCTTCTTGCGCTTTCATCTCGATTTCTAGCAGCTTACGAGCAGCCTCTCGGACACTCCGTTTTTCAGCCTCCCGCCTCTCCTTC
This sequence comes from Pythium sp. MPC-2022a, assembly GCA_038050625.1. Lineage (NCBI taxonomy): Eukaryota > Oomycota > Peronosporomycetes > Pythiales > Pythiaceae > Pythium > Pythium sp. MPC-2022a. Next base: position 10,926 of record JALBZB010001070.1, read on the forward strand.
TCTTCGTGTTGCTGAATCAGTAAATGCTCTTCTGGACTTCGGGAATACTCCAACAACACTAAGTCTTGGGATAGCACTCGCTCGATTACTTCTTTGGAGTGCTCGTTTTTGGATGAAAGGTATTCCTTGACTTGCTTCGACAACTTCGCACGCAGTTTTGTGTGCACTTCAGCGTTCACAACATGTCGCTCTTCCCAAAACTGGTAGTCGTTGCATTTCAACACCTGATGAAGACCTTCCAACACGCGAGTGATGTTTCGGCGAAGTAGACCGAAACCATCTTCTCCACTTTCTGCAGTCAAGAAATCCAGCTGCTCTGACTCAAGCAATGGATTGATAACGGCATCTGCGACAGCTGATTCAAATTGTTCAGGCGATAGACTCTCGAAGTGCGCCAGTGCTTTCTTCCAGGCTTTGGTGGCGACGTAGGATCGAAACACGATATCTGTTGAAGATGACAAACACACTGTTATAGAACTGAACAGATTCATGACTTGTGTACAGATAAACAGGCACTTCAGTACCTGGGTTGTTTTGAATTTCGACGACAAATATCGGTGATTTCTTCTTGTCACCATGAACGATTTCTGCAACATTGAACATAGCAACAAACATGCGGTCAATTAGGCACTCGCACACACAGATAGCATAAACCACACACACACACAATCGACTTACTGCAGTGCAAGCGAAATTTTTTTGTGGACTGCTTGGGAACTTGGACATTGACAGCTGTTTCGTAACCAATCTATGCAATGCACAAAAGAGCATCATGGACGAACATGAGATCCCGTATCCGACGACCACAACCACTATCATCAGCCAACGTACCGGGAACAGCTTCTTCGTGCTGTAGAATAGTGGTTCTGGAAACACTTCGCCCATTGACATCACTGAAATTGGACCATCTTTGAGCGGGAGTTCCTTCTCTGCCAGCATTCGTCGAAGAATCGCCAGGAAATAAATGTCCTCGCGGGGAATGCTCCCGCGGATCGAAAAGAAGTACGCGCGGAATGCTTCTCTCAGATCATGGTACTTCTTCTTGTCCGGATCAGCAATCTTTCCATCAGGACGCACTGTCCAGCCTTCCAACTTGGCTACTTCAAGACCGTTCTACATAACGGCACCAGCGACAGGTTAACGTCACCACATCACCACAGATAAACAATTATTAGGAACCACAGAGGCACAATAGCACTCACCTCTTCTGCAAGTTTTGTCAGAGACGCAACGGAAACCTCCATTTTGTCGATAGAGCTCTTGGGTTGCGCGTCCAAAGACTTGGCTTTTCGCTTCGCTTTCTGCTTTGAGTTCGGTGATGGAGACACGGCCTTCTTCTTACGCTGCGGGTCAGACTTTGCACCTGACGAGCCCTTTGAAGTTACCGTCACTTTAGCTGCAGAAGCTTTCGTTGAAGAAGAGATCGACGCACTCTTGTGCACCTTTGCCGTTGACTGAGAATCGCTTTGGGCAGCAACAGACGTACGCTCAGCATCATCAACGCCTTTATCGTCTACTCTCAGCGCACTTGCGGCATTCGAAACACTGACATCTGTCACTTCAACCGAAGTGCCCGCCTCGCTAAACACGTTGGACCCTTCTCCTCCGGCTTTCAATTCGTCTTCCTCCGTGTACTGCACTTCGCCGTCTTCGACTTCGCCATCTTCGATTCCATCTTCATCACCAGTCGTGACACTCTCCACCACCACATCTGGCTCACGTCTGCTGTAGCTATTTCCGCCATCACCGCGCTCTGTCTCGTCAACGCTTTGATGTCTCTCATCGTCGCCTTCTTCATCGTCTTCTTCCTCTTCGCTGCTGCTGTACGACCTCGTAGGCACGAGCAGCACAGGGAGTCGGCTCTGGTCGCGTCGCTGGGCGGCGTCACTGTCGCTGCCACTACCCACATCACCACCATCACCATCAGCAAAACGAGTGAAGGCAGGGAACGGCGCGTTTACGTTCGCGTGCTCTCGCTGCTGCTGCTCGCTCAGCGCGTCTCTCACCGCGTCAGAAGAGGCGAACGCTGCCACCGGCGGACGCGGAGGCTGCATCGACGCGTCGTCGTCCATCGTCCGTTGCGCAACACCGGCGTTCTCGTCTTCCCCCCTTTGCGTTGTCCTTTACTGCGTTTCGAGCTGCTTTCCTTTCGTGCCGCGTGCGTTTTGGGCGTTTTTGGGCGGCATCTTCGCGGTAATTGGTGTGTACCGTCCTCGTGCACACCAATTATCCCTGTTTTAACATTAAAACAGGTTTCGAGCGTCGACTTAGACGAAGTGAAGTCGACTATTTTAGTTATTTAACCAATTGCAAATTGCAAATTGCAAAAAAGCAGTCTCAAATCGATTTCGAGAGGGTTGCCGATTTAATAGTATTGTAGGGGTAATTTTCTATTTAGGCCACGATACTAAAGAGCATCAAGATTGCTCACCCCCACTCATTGAAACCCCCTACATCTTGGAATTTGTATACTCGAAGACCGCACTTTTCTATTGACCTGAGCAAATTATGTTACAAAGAAGCGCTGTTTTAATGTCGATGTAGATGTGTCCTCGAGTCCTTAATACAGTGCGCGCCAAAAAGTTAGGGACAGGGTAAAAAAATCCGAAAACGGTCGATTTTTTCTTCAAAAATGTGTTTGCGAGCGTGAGT
>JALBZB010001071.1:0-13572 GCA_038050625.1 Pythium sp. MPC-2022a
AACGTGACTTCAGAGCGCGGTGGCGTGTCGCGGTTGAACCCGAAGATGTTGTGCGTAAGTCGACTGTGCACTTTGTCCTCTACCGTGATGCTCGACCCGTCCAGCATTTCGATGGTGGTGGTTTGCTTGAGGCCAAAAGAGATAGGCTTCTCGTAGATACTGAAGCTCGTCAAAGGGTACAGCCCATTGCTTGTCAGCTGGAGTAGACACACCATGGGGGTCACGCTGGTCGCTTGGTTGCTGTTACTGGCGGTGCTAGAGCCGCTCATCGACGCTGCAAGAGCCTCATCCAACGCGTCGCCGGTCATTGTCGAATCCATCATCGATCTGATCTCTAGCAGCGAAGAGAGCTGAGAAGACTTGAGGGACCTGCTGCTTTGGTGTGCAAAACGGAAAATGAATGAATGGCAAGAAGGAGAATGTCTTGACCTGACGAACCTCTTGGGGATGGATGATGGTCAGTCCCGCTTGCTCATCCGTTTTCGCTCAATCAGGTTGGCGAACCAAAAAAGAAGCTTTACGCATGGAGAGGTCGTTCAGCAAGTGTGTGGGTTTCTTTCCATTTTGGATGGACGATCGCATTCGCGACGACCATGGGATCACTCGCTGTCGCTCGAAGTGAAGTGGCGTGCTTGGTCACCTTGCGCGCGAAAACGAACTTTAGCCCAATGTGCGGCTGTGTATTCACTGCAGTTGCGGATACATGTTACAAGTACCTTTCTTCTTCTATGGCATGGTCGGTCGCGTTTCCGTGCCTCCATCAGAACCATGGAAGCTGCCGCAAATGCTTCCGTCCGCCTATTTCTCTTCTTGCTGCATCTTGTTCTTCCATTATCTTCTGCGCAAGCTGCGTGCAGGTCTCGGGCAAAGTCGACGGCTGCGTCGCGTCTTTTGCGCGAAAGTTGCGCAGCATCTGCTCGGTCGCGGCCTCGATCACGCGCAGCTCCTGCTCGTGTGTGCGCATGTACTTGGTGAATGCGTCAGTCGGCAAGTGCGACTCGTGCAGCGAGCGCGTCCACTCGTCCGCGTAAAAGAGCTTGACGAGGTGTCTTCGGAAGGAAGACGCGAGCACTTTCTCCATCATCGTCTCGAACACTGTTGAGCTGCTGTTCACAGCATCACCCACTGCATGCAAGGTAGCGAGATCACTGTTCGTAGCAGCCTCAGCTGTTGATGCAGTATCTCGATAATACGCCGCGCGGGCTGCTGCGTCCGGGGCATGCGACTGGTAGATCCACGTCGTGAGGCAAAAGCGCGGCTTGCGCGACGGCAGCACACGGTGCAGCATCTGCTGCGAAGAGAAGAGCACCATGTCGCCAAAGCGCGGCGCAACCACCACCGGCTCCTCGCTTGGAAACGGGTACAGTACGATCTCACCGCCATCGCCCTCTTGCCAGTGCTCGTTCAGATACAAAACCGCGGTGACGCACTTGCCGTCGTCGCCGTAGGTGTCAAAGTGCAGCGGGAAGCACCCGCCGCCGCCTTCGTTGTACTGCAGCTTGACCATCGCGCCGCTTAGAGCGAGCCATTTCGGGAGCGTCTGCTGCAGCGGTGCGAACACGACCTCGTCCTCAAAGAAGCGCTTGAGCACCGGCGCCTGGTCGCGGATACGCTCCAGCGCCAGCTCGGTCTCTACGATGCTGTGCTTGTGCAGCAGTGTCGGCTGCGCCTCACCTCTGAGCAGAATGTGCGTCGCGTTCGCGTAAAAGTGACCGTCGGCGCGCAGCAGCTCCATCTCTCGCTTGATCGCCTGCAGGTACGGCGCTGGGAACGCGTTGCGCACGACCGCGTAGCCGCGCTGCAGCAGCCTCTGCGTCAGCTCGGGCGTCACGGCGTGCGGCCACGCGGCGCCTGTTGCAGCAGGTGATTTAGTTGCTGGTGGAGACGCAGTGGAGAGCGCTCGCGTAGTGCTGCTGCTGCCATGACGCAGCGACAGGAAGCGCCGCCCACCCCGCAGGACTAGCATTGATCGCCGAGTGCGCCTGGCAGATCGCGGAATGAACTGGTTCCCCCTCGTTCGTAAGAAGGGGTTCTTACTATCGAACGAAAAGTGCTTACATTCGAGGTTTCTGAAGTTGCATGCAAGTTCAACATGAACCAGGATTATGTGTTGAATGAGAGCACCATTCACACACATTTTGCCATGTTGAACGGAATCCAATCACGGCGTGGATGCCACATATACAACTCTACACTTCACACGAACGCTAGCGAAAGAGAGAAATGAAACACTACGTTTACACAATCGTTACGGTGCTCGGGAGCGCAATGCGCTCCATTGCGACTTGGAACGCCTGCATCTCCTCGGCTGAGTAGAGCTCGCACTGGAAGCGCGACTGCAGAATGCCGAGGAACAAACGGATACCCAGCGGGATGGCTTTGTCGTTGAAGTCGTACTGGGCCGAGTGCAGCGCGCGGAGCTTGTCGTCGTCCGCGTCTTCTTTCGTGCCCAGAAAGAAGAAACAGCCCTTGCGCTCTTGCAGGTAGTACGAGAAATCCTCCGCCGCCATCAGTGGCAACCCTTGCTCGCTCACGTACAAGCCAATGTCCATTGCGACCTGCTGCACGTTGCGCGTCTCCTCGTACGGGTTGATCACAGGCGCGTAGCCGTCCTTGAAGTGCACTTGCGCCGTCGCGCCGACCGCAGCACACGTCGAGTGCACAATGGCCTCCATGCGCGCCTTGATCTTCTCCGCGACCTCCAGGTCGAAGTCGCGGATCGTGCCTGCAAGAAACACGTGCGAGGGGATCACGTTGTTGGTCTCGCCGCCCTGGAACTGTGTCACCGAGAGCACGGCGGTGTCGGTCGGCGAGAGCGAGCGACTCACAACAGACTGGAGCGCTTGCACCACCATAGCACCTGCCAGGATGGGGTCCACACACTGCTGCGGAGCCGAGCCGTGACCACCGACACCGTTGATGTCGACCGAGAACTCGACTTCGTGCGCCATTACTGGGCCAGGGCGCAGGTGCACACTGTACAGAGGGAACGGGTAGTTGTGTACGCCGTACACTTCGTCAACAGTGTCGAGTGCGCCTTCTTCAATCATCTTCTTCGCGCCACCTGGCCCTTCCTCAGCTGGCTGGAAAATGAATCGTACAAACGTGTCCTGTGGGAGCAAGTGCGCATTGCGAACGACCAGCGCGCAGAGCCCCAGGACCATGACCATGTGGCCGTCGTGACCGCACATGTGCGCAGCGACAGGGAAGCTTCCATTCGCGTCCTGGTCGAGCTCCTCACCGTCTTGCGCAGCTGCTGGCGCCGTCGACGACTCCATGTCGACGTCTCCACTCTCACGAGCAGCGTCTTCGCCAGCTTGGGCACGTGGAGTCAGCTGCACAGGCGTCACAAATCCTTCGGGGACGGCTTCGTCGCTCGCTTGGTCGTCCGCCTTGACTGGCGTCGCAACACTGCTGCTCACCTTTCGCTTCTTGCGCTTGCGCAGTTCCTTGCGCTGCTTCTTTTGCGTCGAGCAGTACGGCAAGTGGTCGTTCATCTCCTCAATCGGAAGCGCGTCCATGTCCGCGCGGAACGCGATAACCGGGAGCTTCCGCTTGTCGCTTGACGTAATCGTGGCGTTTTCGAAACACACATCAATAATCAAACCCGTCGTCGCAATCGCTTGGATATTCTTACCGGGAATACGGAGCGTTGTCTCGCAGAAACGCCTAATGAACGACTGCGTGCGCACTTCCTGGAAGCCAAGCTCTGGGTATCGGTGGAACGCACGGCGAATGTCGCGAAGCATGCGCGAGAATCCAATCCAATCGATCGACGCATTCGAAGCGCTCGGCTCGTCCGCAGTGGCAGCGTCCCCGGCTTCTCCAGCGGCAGCGATCACAGCAGCAACGGCGTTTGCATCATGCGGTGGCTTGCCCTGCGCAAAATTCTTCAAAAACGGCGCCAGTTTACCTGCAAGCGCAGGTAGGCCGTGCTTCCACGGGTCGTCAGGAGGGTACAGGCTCTTGGTATACGCAGATGTGGTCGGCACGCCGGTGCTGGTAGTTGCTGCGTTTCGGGTGTAGTCAGTTCCATCAGCGGCGGTCTGCACCGCATCCGCGGACTCGTGGCCTAGCCCGAGGTTCTTGCCGCGCAGCCGCTGGTCGCGGATCTCCTCGGGCGTGTCGTAGTAGCGCTTGAGGAACTCGTCCTTCTTGAGCAGCAGCTTGCGGATCGCGGCCTCGCTCACGCCGTACTTCTCCGCCAGCTGGCGCTTGGAGATCTTGGAGTTCTCGGAGATCTGGATGATCTCCACGCGCTGCTTGTCGTTCAGGCGCTTGCCGGCGCCCTGCTTCATCTTCTTGGCGCTGTCCTCGCTCATAGTTGCCACTTTCTTTATCGGCAAGCTTTGGCTTTGGCTTTGGCGCTTTTGGAGTTTGACACGTCTGGTAAAGTGCGAGTCGACGGGAACCAGAAGTTTCAAATCCCGTACTTTAGAGAAGTCACGCGGTAAAGTGAAAATTAAGGTTGCACGAATGTGAAGATACATTCATGCAACCTTGATGTGTTTGCTTGTACGTAACGAGTTGGCGTGTGGTGGCAGTAAACCTGTCATTTGAGCCTTACATAATGCGTATTGATTCAGTGACAAAGTACTTCTACTCTAAATTTACTTAATTTATAATAATTTTATAACAATACATCAATAAACAAGCAAATAATCAAAACACAGGTATTTAAAGATGTCGAAGTCCATGGGACCATTGAAGCAGCCTCAACCACTTCGACATCAGCAACGGACAACGAAGAGCTCACTCACCCCAACAACACCATCATGACTCTGGACGCGAAGGGATCGTGGGCTGGAGAGAACATCCTCTCCATTGAGCAGTTTGGCGTCGACAGCGCCAAGTGAGTCGCATCATGCGCTGCTGCTTGCTATATGGTGCGCAGCATGTTGAGCCTGCCTGTTCTTGTGCAATTTCTGTCCTCAGGCGCGTGCTGCAAGTCGCCGATGAGATGCGAGCGATTGTGAAGAGCCAAGGCGCGTGCGACCTTCTCAAGGGAAAGGTAAAATGCTCCAACGCATTGTCGTGCGTGTGATTTGGAGCTTGAAGTTGACGTTCTTGCTGCTGCTTCTGTTGGTTTCAGTTGCTCGCGAATGTGTTCTTTGAGCCTTCGACCCGCACGTCGTGCTCGTTCCAAGCCGCGATGCTCCGTCTCGGCGGCCTTGTCGTGCCTGTGAACGAGAGCTCGTCCAGCAGCAAGAAGGGTGAGACGCTCGCTGACACGATCCGCTGCATGGAGTGCTACTCGGACGTGATCGTGCTGCGCCACCCAGTGAAGGGCAGCGCTGCGGTCGCCGCTGGCGCGACCAAGAAGCCTGTGCTGAATGCGGGTGACGGCGTCGGCGAGCACCCGACGCAGGCACTTCTGGATTTGTACACGATCTATAATGAGCTCGGTCGCAACCTGGAGGACTTGTCGGGCAAAGTGGTCACGATGGTCGGTGATCTCAAGAACGGACGCACTGTGCACTCGCTTTCAAGACTGCTCGCGCTGTTCAACGTGACCATCAACTACGTCGCACCTGGTACGTTTTTTCAATTATTATTCATTGCAGCGATTGACAGTTTGTTACAGGAGACTTACATCGTTTCTGTGTTGTGTATGTGCCAAATCAAATAGAGAGTCTGAAGATGCCTCGCTACATTTTCGACGAATTGACTGCGCGTGGCGTGAAGCAGCACGAGACCACGGACCTGGACTCGGTGATCAACCAGAGCGACGTGCTCTACGTCACTCGCGTGCAAAAGGTACGGTGGAGATCAATTTCGTGAGCGTTGCTCTGGAAAGATCTGGACGGGTTTGTATTGCATGATGACTGAACGTTGGTTTGGTACTTCGTGCTCGCTTTCTAGGAGCGCTTCGAGTCGGAAGAGGAGTACAACGCCGTGAAGGACAGTTTCGTGATCACTCTGGCGAGCATCGCGAACGCCAAGAAGAGCATGGTGATCATGCACCCGCTGCCGCGTGTGGGCGAAATCGCCGAAGAGGTCGACACGGACCCTCGCGCGGCGTACTTTCGCCAGATGGAGAACGGCATGTATGTTCGCATGGCGCTGCTCGCCCTGGTGCTCGGCAAGAAATAGATTATCGCTAAGCGAGGTGTAGTCAAAGCGCACATCCATACATACGTGATGCTTGCCCACAGCTCACTTGAAAACAACAAACAACCAGAACTCACACGCACTCAAGAGAGAATATCACCTTCTTCAGCTCCTCTCTTTGCCATATTATTTCTTGATTTGAGTTTCATTTACATGTTACACGAGTACAAGTTATTCCTATACTCACTCGCCATGAGCAGTAAAGCACAGTGCAGTCGCGCACTCGTCGGAATTCGAGCAGCAGTACTCCAGAACCGAGTCGTACGCGTCCATGTTCAGCCGTGAGCCGAGGAAAAACGCAAACTCGCGAACGAAAATCCCAGCGTCTTCGTACAGGAACGGCTGCAGCGCAGTTTCCAGCTCCTTATATCCTCTCGTGACGTCGCTGCGGTGGATCTTGTCCAGGCAACACTGGATGAGCGAGACGAGCACCGTGAGGTCGATGTCGGAGCCGATGCACGCCTCCAGCTCGCGCTGTAGCCACGCGTCGTACTCGCCTCGCACTTTCACGATCTTGGGGTATTGCACCTGCGCATCGCTGGTCGAATCTGTTGTGTCCTGAAATGACACAGGCGTGCCGTTGATCTTCGCGAGGCGCATGCAGCGCCTGTACACGAGCGACCGGCGCTGCAATCGCTGTTGTCGCTGTGCACTCTGTTCGCGCTGTCGAGTGATCGCGTGGCTGTCTCTCCGCTGCTTGCCGTGGAAGCGGAACACCTCGTAGTCGTGCTCTGACGCCACATTCGTGAAGATCGTCTCGAATTGCGCCTTGCAAAGCGGACACGTCGGTGGATCGATGCCGTGCAGCGCGAGACTCTGCACCCAGGTGTTCAGGCACTCAAAGCAGTACACGTGGTAGCACGACTGGATCATCACAGAGTCGTCAAGTCCCTGCAAGCAGATCGGGCAGGTGTCGCCAAGCACAGCGAGCTCCATCGTGTCTTCCCTGCTTTCCTGCGTCGTCGCCGACGTCAGCATGCCCTCTGCTTGGTCATGTGCTGCCGCAGACGTCAGCGCGCCGGCTGTCGCGTCCCACTCGCGCTCGCCGTTCGAAACGATCGCTACCGCCACTGCCGCTGCAGCGTCCAGCGCCTCCGCTGTGTCTTCATAGCGACTCGCCCACTCGCCCTCGTCCTGCTCGTCGCTGTGCGCATACAGGCGGTCTCCAAGCGACATGCCTTTGCTCTGCTGGCTTTGCTGCAATTCAGTGTGTGCGACTTTCGCGAAAGACGAAGGCGGAATTTCTCGTTCCATGTTATGTTGAGTTTGTTTCATGGTTTGCTATTATGGTATTTGCTTATCGGAAATAATCGGAGACCACATTTGAATTGATGTGGTCCATCTGAAGAGCTCTCCAAGATCCCGATTTTCAGCCAATCAGCAGTCTGAACCGCGCGAGATTGCTGCCGCCCAATGGTTTTGCCCATGACGTTTGGACTCGAATAACGAGCAGCTACAAACGGTGCAAAAGACCGATTGACAGGTTGAGTTGACTGCCCGACACCTCCGCGTGCGTCCTTCTTATCTATCTATCTATCTATCTATCGACCACCATGGCAGGCGACGACTTGCTCAAGAAGACCAAGAAGAATGCGCCGAGCGGCGCGGCTGCCGGTGGCACCACCCACGGCAAGAGCAACGGCAAAGGCGCGGGCGTCGGCGGCTTCCAGCACCTCGGGCTGAGTCCGCTCGTGTTCCGCGGCGTCATGGCCATGGGCTACAAAGTGCCGACGCCGATCCAGCGTAAATCGCTGCCGATCGTGCTCTCGGGCAAGGACGTGGTGGCCATGGCGCGTACAGGTTCCGGAAAGACCGCGGCGTTCCTGATCCCGATGCTCGAGAAGCTCAAGGAGCACTCGAAGAAGATTGGCGTGCGTGCGCTGATCCTGTCGCCTACGCGTGAACTCGCGGTGCAGACCATGCGCTTCACGAAGATGCTCGCCAAGTTCATGAACCTCAAGATCACACTCATTGTCGGTGGCGAAGGCATGGAGCAGCAGTTCGAGTCGATTGCGTCGAACCCAGACATTATCGTGGCGACCCCTGGTCGTCTGATGCACCACCTGCAGGAAATCCCGGACTTCAACCTCAAGGTGGTCGAGTACGTGGTCTTCGATGAAGCCGATCGCATTTTCGAAATGGGATTCGCGGAGCAGCTACAGGAGATTCTCAAGAACATGCCGACGAGTCGCCAGACGCTGCTGTTCTCGGCAACGCTGCCCAAGGCGCTTGTGCAGTTCGCGCGCGCTGGTCTCAGCGAGCCAGAGCTGATCCGTCTGGATGTCGAGAACAAGATCTCGGAGAACCTCAAGATGACATTCTTCACGGTGCGCTCAAACGACAAGGCGGCACTCTTTCTGTACATGGTCCGCGAGTTCATCCCGAAGGACGACCAGACGATTGTGTTTGCGGCAACGCGCCACCACGTGGAGCTGCTGCATGAACTGCTGCGCGCAAACCACATCGAGTCGTCATGCGTGTACGGTGACATGGACCAGGCGTCGCGCAAGATCAACATCGGCAAGTTCCGCGCCAAGAAGACGAACCTACTGATCGTGACGGACGTGGCGGCACGTGGTATCGATATCCCGCTGCTCAACAACGTGCTCAACTACTCGTTCCCGTCGACCGCTAAGCTGTTCGTGCATCGTGTCGGTCGTGCGGCGCGTGCGGGCCGCAGCGGTACGGCGTTCAACTTTGTGGACCCGGACGAGCTGCCGTTCATGGTTGATCTCCACCTGTACATTGGTCGTCGCCTCGAGGACTCGTCGCCTGTGGGCGTGCCGTCGTACTCGCTCGACTCGATGCAGGTAACGGACATCCACTACGGCGCGTTCCCGAACGAGCTGATCGACCAGGAGACGGAGCACATGGCGGACGTGATGAAGAACCACCCGCAGGTGTCGCCGCTCGTCAAGGTGTGCGACAACGCGTACAAGGCGTACACGCGCACGCGCGCGGATCCGTCCAAGCTGTCGATCAAGCGCGCCAAGGACGTGCTTTCAAAGAAGATCCACCCGCTATTCATGGAAGCGTACATGAAGGAGGACTCGAAGGCCGAGAAGGTAGAGTACATCGAGTCGCTGCAGACCTTCCGACCGCCGCAGACGATCTTCGAGATCGCCTCGGGCACGCACTCGGCCAAGAAGAACTCGGCCGCGGTGATCATGATGCAGGGCAAGCGCAAGCTCCACGGCAAGATCATCAAGAAGGAGGCGACCAAGGGCGAGAAGGACCACACGGGCGTCCTCGACAAGGTCTACGAAGAGGACTCGAGCGAGGAGCCAACGGCGAGCGACAAGGAGGCGCTCGCTCGCCGCATCGCGCAGAAGGCTGAGGCGGATGCGGCGGCGGCGCGCGAGCTGGAGCAGCTGCAGCAGTCGCAGAAGAAAACGTTCTTCCTGTCCAAGTTCGATCGCAAGCAGATCAAGAAGCGCGTGGCGGCGGGTGAGAAGGAGGCGGACGTGATGAAGGAGATCGCGGCTGCCAAGCAGCAGGCGGAGGGTGGTGGTAATGGAGCTATCAATGACGGCGAAGACGGTGACGACAACGTCGTGGAGGAAGAGGACGACGGTGGCAAGAAGAGCTTCATCGACCGCGAGAACTACATTGGGTATATCAAGGAGGGCGAGCACGCGACCGAAGAGTTCCTCGCGCGAGGCGCCGAGGGTGGTAAGGTGAACTCGTTCCAAGAGGCGCGGCTGGAGGAGGCGATCCTGGACGTGAATCCGGACGAAGCCATCGAACTGAACAAGAAGCGCCGCATCCTGCACTGGGACGTGCGCAAGAAGAAGTTTGTCAAGACCACGGCAGGCGAGCTGACAGCGCAGGGCACGCTCAAGCGCCGCAACGAGAGCGGCGTGAACGTGCGCAAGAAGAAGGAGGTCGGTGCGATCTACAAGAAGTGGCAGCAGCGCCAGAACAAGCGCGTGTTCACGGGCGGCGAAGAGGGCGACGAGGACGCGGGCGACGGCAAGCGCCTGGACTACCGCAACGGCAAGAAGCCACAGCTGGCCAAGAAGACGAACGTGAACAAGCACGCCAAGGACGAGCTGCTGAGCGAGACCAAGATCCGCAAGGAGGAGAAGCGGAAGGCGCGCTCGCGCGGCGTCAAGGTCACGAGCGGCGCGCGCACCAAGCGCGGCAAGGGCAACATCAAGGGCAAGTCCCACGGCGCGCCGACGAGAAGCAAGGCGATCATGCGAAGATAGAGACGTGGGTGGAGATAGAAAGAATGCGATGGTGCTTACCATCTCGAGTGGTTGGATTTGCGATTCTTCCCATTAATATAGTTTGCCTTTTTGATTTTTTTCCCGTGTGTTTTGGTTGCAGAACTCCCCTATCAATTGGTTTGGCCCGAATCAGTCGTCGTCATCCTCACCGTCTTCCCCAGCAGACGAATTGCGAAGGTGGGCGTGGGTGAGCACATCTATGGCGAGACTCACGAGCGGCTTTGGTAGTAGTACGCTCGCGAGCGGCGCTATGGCGACGATCTTGAGGTCTTTCTGTGGAGGCAACAGCTATCACACACATCGTACGAGTTTCTCCACCAGGTCATGCAATCAAACAAACACACACGCGGTTCGTACCGTGTACTTGGGCTTCTCTATGGTAGTGGTGGTAATACTTGTCGCCCGATCTTCAGGTCGCTGAAAGCGGAACGATATCCGGAGACCCACGAGCAACTCTTCCAGGAGCCACGGTAGTGAAGGGTACTGCAACTTGAGCTATTCGAATGTGTGTAATGGAGCAGGTAATCTAATCAGTCAGTCAGGTGCATATCCCGAGAGAATTGACACTGACCAGTGTAAAACACACACACCAACCTTTTGAAGCCGTGTGGCATTCACGCCCAAGAATCCCTGTGCGACCTCATCAAAGAGCATGGCGTCCACAACACTTGCTCCATATGCGACTTGGATCTGATTCGCAATAGCAGCAACAATAAAAAAGACATGCTCGAAAGTCAACCGGAGCTGCTGACAGCTGTCTCTTCGACAACGGGATTAGCATTCTCACCTTGAGTCTGTACTTGTATTGAACTGCGGACACCTGGACGAGAGAGCCACATGAAGCGCATTCAATGGTACCGCTTGTTGTTGCTGCTGCAGCTGTAGATAGCAGTGAGACGCCGCTCACTCGTGCTTGCACTGAGGCAAAGCACCTTGGACACGCTGCGTAGCTACACACAAAAATCATGAGTGGATATGGAATGCAAATGCTACTGTCAGCAGACCCACTGCACATCAGCGCCAGGCACTCACACCATGTCATGCACGGAGGCCTTTTCCACCACGGCGCTCGGCACGAACTCGAACGCGCTGCCACTTCCGCTGCCTGCGTGCATCATTATTTGCGGGAAGTGAAGTTTGCTTTGCTGATATTGTTCAAGAAACCTCGAATGTAAGCACTTTTCGTTCGATAGTAAGAACCCCTTCTTACGAACGAGGGGGAACCAGTTCATTCCGCGATCTGCCAGGCGCACTCGGCGATCAATGCTAGTCCTGCGGGGTGGGCGGCGCTTCCTGTCGCTGCGTCATGGCAGCAGCAGCACTACGCGAGCGCTCTCCACTGCGTCTCCACCAGCAACTAAATCACCTGCTGCAACAGGCGCCGCGTGGCCGCACGCCGTGACGCCCGAGCTGACGCAGAGGCTGCTGCAGCGCGGCTACGCGGTCGTGCGCAACGCGTTCCCAGCGCCGTACCTGCAGGCGATCAAGCGAGAGATGGAGCTGCTGCGCGCCGACGGTCACTTTTACGCGAACGCGACGCACATTCTGCTCAGAGGTGAGGCGCAGCCGACACTGCTGCACAAGCACAGCATCGTAGAGACCGAGCTGGCGCTGGAGCGTATCCGCGACCAGGCGCCGGTGCTCAAGCGCTTCTTTGAGGACGAGGTCGTGTTCGCACCGCTGCAGCAGACGCTCCCGAAATGGCTCGCTCTAAGCGGCGCGATGGTCAAGCTGCAGTACAACGAAGGCGGCGGCGGGTGCTTCCCGCTGCACTTTGACACCTACGGCGACGACGGCAAGTGCGTCACCGCGGTTTTGTATCTGAACGAGCACTGGCAAGAGGGCGATGGCGGTGAGATCGTACTGTACCCGTTTCCAAGCGAGGAGCCGGTGGTGGTTGCGCCGCGCTTTGGCGACATGGTGCTCTTCTCTTCGCAGCAGATGCTGCACCGTGTGCTGCCGTCGCGCAAGCCGCGCTTTTGCCTCACGACGTGGATCTACCAGTCGCATGCCCCGGACGCAGCAGCCCGCGCGGCGTATTATCGAGATACTGCATCAACAGCTGAGGCTGCTACGAACAGTGATCTCGCTACCTTGCATGCAGTGGGTGATGCTGTGAACAGCAGCTCAACAGTGTTCGAGACGATGATGGAGAAAGTGCTCGCGTCTTCCTTCCGAAGACACCTCGTCAAGCTCTTTTACGCGGACGAGTGGACGCGCTCGCTGCACGAGTCGCACTTGCCGACTGACGCATTCACCAAGTACATGCGCACACACGAGCAGGAGCTGCGCGTGATCGAGGCCGCGACCGAGCAGATGCTGCGCAACTTTCGCGCAAAAGACGCGACGCAGCCGTCGACTTTGCCCGAGACCTGCACGCAGCTTGCGCAGAAGATAATGGAAGAACAAGATGCAGCAAGAAGAGAAATAGGCGGACGGAAGCATTTGCGGCAGCTTCCATGGTTCTGATGGAGGCACGGAAACGCGACCGACCATGCCATAGAAGAAGAAAGGTACTTGTAACATGTATCCGCAACTGCAGTGAATACACAGCCGCACATTGGGCTAAAGTTCGTTTTCGCGCGCAAGGTGACCAAGCACGCCACTTCACTTCGAGCGACAGCGAGTGATCCCATGGTCGTCGCGAATGCGATCGTCCATCCAAAATGGAAAGAAACCCACACACTTGCTGAACGACCTCTCCATGCGTAAAGCTTCTTTTTTGGTTCGCCAACCTGATTGAGCGAAAACGGATGAGCAAGCGGGACTGACCATCATCCATCCCCAAGAGGTTCGTCAGGTCAAGACATTCTCCTTCTTGCCATTCATTCATTTTCCGTTTTGCACACCAAAGCAGCAGGTCCCTCAAGTCTTCTCAGCTCTCTTCGCTGCTAGAGATCAGATCGATGATGGATTCGACAATGACCGGCGACGCGTTGGATGAGGCTCTTGCAGCGTCGATGAGCGGCTCTAGCACCGCCAGTAACAGCAACCAAGCGACCAGCGTGACCCCCATGGTGTGTCTACTCCAGCTGACAAGCAATGGGCTGTACCCTTTGACGAGCTTCAGTATCTACGAGAAGCCTATCTCTTTTGGCCTCAAGCAAACCACCACCATCGAAATGCTGGACGGGTCGAGCATCACGGTAGAGGACAAAGTGCACAGTCGACTTACGCACAACATCTTCGGGTTCAACCGCGACACGCCACCGCGCTCTGAAGTCACGTT